>CATLOM010000014.1:20000-276257 GCA_950022955.1 Xestia ashworthii | reverse complement strand
TTGTAACACTGACGTGTGACGTTACTCCCGAACTCGAACGCGTTACGACGTTGCGAGCTACGACTCTACGACTAATAAGTGGCGTCAAAATAGAAGCAATTAACCGCATTGTGACATTGCCGCTTCTGTTTGTGGAGCAACCGCCCGAAATAACGGCGCGAGCTACTGAACTACGTACTGACACCACACGGCTCACACCAGTCCCACCTCGCGAATGGAGATATGCGGGGTCAATTATTTCAACATTATACATATAATAACACTATTTCTTAAATGAAGTCCAAATAAAATGACGCGTTGCTCTGTAAATAAAGATTTTTATTGTTAACAACGAAACTAAAATAAACACATATCATACATCATATTAACCAATTAGAAATTAAAACAAACCTGTAAATAAAGAAACGACATTTAAAGTCTATTTATCCGACCTTCACAATTCTATATCTGTTTTGGAAATTAAATCATTTTTCAAAACACATTTTTATATAAGTAAACGTCATATGTCTTGTGTCTTTCAATGACCATAAACTAAACATAAAATAACATTAAAACTCAATACGAAAGCAATACAGAGTATTGTCTTTACATACATTTTCAGAAGTTATTTTTAGTACAATTGTTTGATGTTATGACTTTATTTTGAACCAGCACTTCGCCTGCGAACTTGTCCGCGAAAATTGTGATAACTCGGCTAATTAGCATTAGATAAGTAACTCCCGACCGCGACCCCCGCAATATTCAATGCTGTAAGAAATGGAACGCAACAAATGTTATAGCTTCCCGCCTTTCACGGATTAGCTGTCACTTAGCTGTCAAATTTTTTCTTCTTGTTAATTTGTTGTTAAGTTGTTGTTAAACAAATATTATTACTGTGCTTTATTTAAGAAACTCCTACATGGTAGCAGAGCGTGGTTCCAAATAAAGTAACAGCAGTTGATAATTCCAAAGTTTCTCTGAAAGAAATCGTGCCGGTCGTTTTTAACAAAGCACGTGTTGGCACCATGAGTTCGCACAGTATGTTCAATCTGGAAAAATTGAATGGTCGCGAGAATTTTGCCACCTGGAAGTTCAGCGTGAAAACCTATTTAGAACACGAGGGGCTATGGAATTGTGTGGAACCTGTTGATGGTAAAGTAGACCCGGCGAAAGATATTTTGGCTAAGTCCAAACTGATTTTATTGGTTAGTTCCCAGAACTATGTACACATACAGGATTGTAAAACTGCAAAAGAGGTATGGACCAACCTACACAAGGCATTTGATGATAATGGGCTAACAAGAAAAGTGAGTCTACTTAAAGAATTGATAAACACATCACTTAGGTCTTGCAGTGGCGTTGAGGACTATGTGAGTAAGATCATGAATGCTGCACACAAATTGCGGAACATCAGCTTTGATGTGAATGATGAATGGCTTGGCAACTTGATGTTAGCTGGTCTGCCAGATCAGTACAAACCCATGATCATGGGACTTGAAAACTCGGGTGTAAAGATCAGTGCAGACTTCATTAAAACCAAGTTATTGCAAGAAGTAGAAACTACCGATTCAAATAGTGCGCTCTACTCACATGCAGCAAAGGGAAAACAAAAGACGAAGCCTACAAAAACAACCAAAGGTCCCCGATGCTATAATTGCAATGGTCATGGACATTTTGCTAAAAATTGACAGAAGAAGAATAAGGAAAATTGCAAACAAGAAAGTTCAAGCTTTGCCGCAGCTTTCTCAGCTACTACTGGTACAAATGTTAAGCAATGGTACATTTTCTGGTGCGTCCATGCACATGTGTAACAACAAGAAATGGATGTACAATATCCGTGAACCATCAGTGAAAACCATAACAGTGGCTAACAGTGAGCCATTGTCCGTAAAGGGTGCTGGAGAAAAAATGTAAACATCTCACAAGGAGGGAAAATTCAGCTGAAAAATGTGTTATATGTACCCGGACTGACAGCAAATTTAATTTCAGTTAGTACAATCACAAAAAGTGGATACAAAGTTCTTTTCAATGAAAATGGATGCATTATCAATGATGTAAATGGAAGAGTGATATGCTCAGCTACATTAAATAATAAATTGTATGCTCTGGACATGCAGTTACAGGAAGAGACTGTTCACTTGGCTTCCAATAATCCCATTTCCAATGACATCAGGTTGTGGCATCTTAGAATGGCACATTTAAATGTTTCAGATCTACAGAAGTTACCAAATTGTGCTGAGGGGGTTGTGTTGCAACAAGGTGACCAAACTAATATGCAGTGCTCAAGCTGTTTTGAAGGTAAGCAGACAAGGCTCCCATTCAAACATGCTGGTTCAAGAGCAACAAAGCCATTGGAATTGATTCACTCAGACCTATGTGGACCAATGGAAAGCACATCATATGGAGGTATGCGATATTTTATTAATTTCATAGATGACTACACTAGAATGGTACATGTATATTTCACAAAAGACAAGTTAAGTATTCTAGACATATTTAAGGATTTTAAAAGAAGAGTAGAGAACCAACTGGACACCAAAATCAAAATATTAAGAACTGATAATGGAAAAGAGTATTGTAACAATAACTTTGAAAGATACTTGTCTAGTTGTGGAATCATACATCAGACCTCTGTCCCCTACACCCCTCAGCAGAATGGATTAGCAGAGAGGATGCACAGAACGCTTGTTGAAAAAGCTAGGTGATATGATATCTAATGCTAATTTAGAAAAACCTGTTTGGGCTGAAGCCATTGCCACTGCTGCTTATATTGTGAATAGGTCACCAAGCAAAGGTCTTGAAGATATTACTCCACATGAAATGTGGACTGGACGCAAACCAAAACTGTCCCATATGAGAATATTTGGTTCCGAGTCAATGGTACATATACCTAAGGAGAGAAGACAAAAGTGGGATAAGAAATCCGAAAAGATGATTTTCGTAGGTTATTGTGAAAGAACAAAAGGATACAGAGTTATGAACACAAAGACACATCAGATAATAAAGAGTAGAGATGTCATATTTTTTGAAAAACCTGGTCTATGCGATGAATTTATCATTTCAGCCCGATCAACTGAAGAGGAGAAGTCGGAGTTATCAGAAAGGTCAACAGACAGTAGTACAAAGCAAGACAAGCAACTGAAAAACCCAGACGTCACTTCTCAGCCAACATGCAACTCTAGTTTGGAAGAAGCTGACAATGAAACTTGCAGTGAGTGCGAAACTGACGCCGGGGATGACCTTGATGATACATACTATCCTCCCAAGCAGATTTCAGTTCCAGAGGAAGAAACTCGTAACATCACACTGAGACCACGAAACAGATCTGACTGTGACAAAAAAGGTATGCTATGTTTTTTACCAACCTATCAAACCCTCAGACAGTAGAAGAAGCACTGTCATCCTCAGAAGCTAATGAATGGAAACAAGCAATGGATGATGAGATCAATTCTTTAATGAAGAATGAGACTTGGAAACTAGTTGAACTCCCCGCTGGCAAAACTGCATTACCAAATAAATGGGTGTTTAAACGAAAAACCAACCAACAAGGAAATGTCATACAATATAAAGCAAGACTTGTCATAAAAGGGTATGCGCAGAAAAGGGGTGTGGACTTTCAAGAAGTATATTCTCCGATTGTAAGGTGGACATCCATCAGATATTTATTTGCTTTAGCTGCACAGCATGATCTTCATATTGATCAAATGGATGCAGTATCAGCTTTCCTACAAGGATCAATAGATACAGCTATCTATATGATGCAGCCTGAAAAGTATAGAAAGGGAGATGAGGTATGTCATTTAAAGAAATCAATATATGGACTCAAACAAGCAAGTAGATTATGGAACATGAAACTCAGTACAGTTTTAAAGGAAATGGGCATTCAGCAATCAAGAACTGACCCATGTGTTTATTATGACATCAAAATGGAAATCTACATTACCATCTGGGTTGATGACATAATATTGTTTGCTGCTCAAGAAAAGACAAAAAATTACATAAAAGAAAAACTACAACAGAAGCTAAACATGAAAGACCAGAACAAAAAACTCAGTCATGCTGGATCAAGAAAAATATATTAATGAGATACTATCTAGATTCAATATGCCTGAATGCAAAACTGTCAAGTCACCTGTGGAAGTTGGATTGAAGTTTTCCGAAAAAAAGGAGCAGGAAACATTTGATTGCCGTTATCAACAGGCAATTGAAAGTCTTTTATATGTAGCTCAAGCAACCAGACCAGATATATCATAAATATTGTGAATGCTCTAAGTAGATTTAATAAGGAACCGAGGTCTGAGCATTGGGTTGCAGTGAAGAGAATATTGAGGTACTTGCAAGGTACAAAAAGCTACAAACTTACATATACCAAGAAGGGTAATGAAGAAATCACAGGCTACTGTGATGCAGATTGAACAAGTGATGCCCACGACCGGAAATCGTGCACCGGTTACGTTTTTATGTTTCAGGGTGGCGCAATATCTTGGTGTTCCCGCAAACAACAGACCATCGCTCTGAGGCAGAGTACATGGCCATGGCGAGCGCGGCGCAGGAGGCGCTTTGGATGCGACAGCTCCAAGCAGAACTCGGGCGCGGTTCCGGCACACTGCTCATATACAGTGACAACCAGAGCGCTATCAAGCTATCGGCCAACGACTGTTACTTACCCAGATCGAAACACATCGACATTAGATACCATTTTCTTAAAGACCATGCTATAAGTAAAGAGTTAAAATTTTGTTATGTTAAGGGTTGTGAGTACATTTCTTCTGATATTTTAACTAAAGGAACAACAATCCAAAAACATAACTATTGTGCAAATAATATGGGGTTGCGTTCCGGGGTGGATGTAAGAAATGGAACGCAACAAATGTTATAGCTTCCCGCCTTTCACGGATTAGCTGTCACTTAGCTGTCAAATTTTTTCTTCTTGTTAATAACCGGCAACTGATTTGTACTTTTATAAAACTTTATTATAAATATAGAAACAAATATTATTACTGTGCTTTATTTAAGAAACTCCTACAAATGCATCCAGCAGGACAATGTATTCGATGCAGTGGGCCTTGTCTCAGTGTAACGATATTGATGGGGGGGATCCGTCACACAGCTCATCCTAGTAAGGACGCCAGTCTCTTACAAAGGAACATAATATTATGCATATTGTTAAGAAGTCATTGTTACAACTTATTTAAGAAAACTATGTGAACCTTTGTGAAGAAAAAAATAAAGGTATTTTATTGAGCCTGTAGTTTATGTAGATATCACACTACACGTTGCCTCAGGCGCGCACGTCGCTCGGTTATAAGTACCGGTCCGAGTGGTGGGGCGGTCAGTCATTGTCAGACTGTCGGCGGGTGCGGTGGCGCGTTGGTGAGTCAACTAGTGTTTTTAAAAGTGCATATTTTACAGAGCCCTACAGTCTTCTTTTTTTATCGTACGAGTATCAATGTTCTCTCCAATGATACGGTTTGGGTGGTCACGTTTATTGCAGCGGTAGAGGCGCTATACCTACAGATCGTCAAGAGTGCTGGTAAACGGTCAACTAGGATACTCCAGCTGGTTGGGCATTGTTTGGTCCGGAGCGCAGCACTCGCACCCGAGTGCGAGTGCGGCGCTCCGGACCAAACAATGCAAATGGGGAATTATTGATCTTCCAACGCCGATGTTGGAAGATCCCCCATTTTGCCAAGTTATGTTGCGTCGTCCTACTTGGGTACGCAATCGATTTCAAATAGGCCATTGTAGTTCTCTGCCAAGAGTTCTTGGAGCCTTTAAAAGAACTCAAAGTAACGTCCTCAAAACATTGTGCATATGGGTGGATTGAATAGTACTGGGCGACCCCCGTGGCGGCGTGGTGTTACTAGAAAAACTTATATTCCAAAAAAAACTTGTCAAAGAGTTGGAACTTTAACCCCCAATATCTTCGTTACAGAAGGTATGGTGTTTAACAAAAAAAATAGTGCAGTGACGGTCAGAACAAGTGCCTTTCGGGTTCGTTAAGAGGTTTTTTACACTGTTTATGTTCATAATGTAGATCAACAAAAGCTCCAAAATAAACTTATTCTGATGGGATAAGGTTGATCTTACGTTATTGTGATGATATATATCCATATGTGGGTACATTGATAATGCATGTGTGAGATGAAAGGAACACGAATATACGGCAGTCATTACCCGAGCTTGTTGTTTAATTCACGTTCTACGTAACCTTACATGGCGCAGCCGGATATTAGTACCTACAGTAGAAGAAAGTATATAATATAATCTAATAAGCAGTTAGGGAAATAAAGTAAAAAAAAAAAAACAAAAAACGATAAAATAAAACGCATAAATAAAAAACAAAAATGGAAACAGTGCTAACTCCGCCATTACCGTTCAAAGGAGATGTTTTTTTTCCCCTATAATTATGGCCCAACAGTGTACCTTAAGAACAAAAGTACGAAATTACAGGAAAAAAATCACAGATTCTAAAAACAAATATATCGAATTTATTTGCGCATTTGTACCACCTGAAATTGTCGATCGAAGATGTTAAAACTTGTAACCCAATAATTTCAATCTGGCAATCTCATGATTTATTTCTCCGACGATGCGTTTCGTTAATTCATTTTATAAACGTGTGAAAACCTAAAACTGTACTGTTTAGAATTTGTTTATGTATTACAAATAAGTTTTTTTTTTCTAGCACACATTTTTCGCGAATTATTATGGGAACAAGAATTTACAAAATATATTAATTTCACATGTCGTATTATTTTTCGCGTTTGGTTATCTACGGCCAAAAGACAGGGCTCCAGGCCAAGGCCGGTTTTTTTTTTCTATTGTTGTTGATATTATTGTTGTGTTGTCATTGTCATTCCGTTTCGAATCAATATTTTTATTACGACTACCTATATCTTCACGATAATCTTATATTATGTGACGAAAATCAAGTCTTAAAGACATTTATAATCATGTATGTATAGCTATTGGCGTTGTTGGCGTAGTATGGTCATTGTGTACTTATTTTAGATCTCTTGTCAGACTTCGTAAGGGTGGGTATAGCTTTTTCCGTTTACCCTATATTTACTACATTCTTTGCGGTCTACGGTGGGTAGGTTTATTTGAACACCAACCAATGTAATATTTTGACAGATGGAACAAATTGACAGCAATCAAAGCTGTTATGGACGTTTCTTTAAACGCAGTTGCGTTGCGAGGTAATGTTTTTTCATATGCTTTTATTTCCTAATCTATCTAATATTGAAGGATTTTATATAGTGCTAAAAATACAAATTATTGGAAGGAATTTGAATAGTAATTTGTACCTCGGTACATGTTTGGGCCGAAAAAAAAACACCTCCTTTGATGAGAACTCGATTGATGTGGCATCAGGTAAACTAAGTGATAGTTGGGAAAGATGGAAGAAAGGCTTCACGATATATTTTAACGCGTGTGAGTTGTCGACAAAAACACCAGGGATACAACTCAACATATTTCTGCATATAGTCGGCGAGCAATGCCGCGAAATATTAGAACAAAGCAAGGAAACTACTTTGGACGGTGCGTGTAAAAAACTAGATGAATATTTTAAAACGAAGAAAAACTTAACGGTGGAACGGCACAGGTTCTTTACAAGAGAACAGCAGGAAAATGAGTCAATCGATCAATATGTGTTTGACTTGCGTAAATTGTCCAAGACTTGTGAGTTTGGAAATTTAAATGATGAGCTCATAAAGGACCGACTAGTGTGTGGAGTGACAAGCCCAGCAATAAGAGAACGATTATTACGTGAAAGTGACCTAACATTAAAAAGATCCTTGGAGATATGCCGAGCAGCGGTAGTATCAAGAATGTATTCAGAGAACATAAAGAAGGAGAATGAAGCAGTTCACAGTATTAAACAGGAAAGTAAAACTCAAGAAGAAAAAAACGAGATATGGGCAGTACGGCGTAATAACAAAACAGGATATTATGGTGTGTCATCGTCTACAAGAACATGGAACGGCAATAAGATGCGAGCACGCGGTGGACACGACCGAGGAGGCGCGGCGTGGCGCGACGGGCGCGGGGGCGCCGCAGACGCCGCTCGTCAGGTGCAGCAGCCGTCAAACAGACCGCGCACGACGCCCCAGTGTGGCAGATGTGGTGGTATGCACGGAAGGAATGCGTGTCCAGCGTATGGTAAGAGGTGCCTACGCTGCTCGAAAATGAACCATTTTGCAAAAGTGTGTGGTGTGTACTATGTGGAGGCTTCAGATGAAAAGGTAATATTAACATTAAATAAAGACTTGAGTGATTGGACTATAGATCTAAAAATAAATGAACATAGCATTAACTTCAAGCTAGATACGGGCGCAGATGTTAATGTGTTACCAATGCATTTCTTGTCTAGATTAGGGATAACCGTTGACAAACTATTGCAAACTAATACTAAATTAAGCGGTTATTCAGGTGATTTAATTGCTGTCTTAGGTAAAACACATTTAAAAGTATATCATAAGAATAAGTTGTATTTATTGGAGTTTAAAGTTGCAGATGTAAATAGCACTCCTATATTGGGACGTCATGCATGCGTAGAAATGAACTTAATTAAGAGGGTTATGTCTGTGCAGCGGTCAGATATCAAATCAAGGATAAAAAAAGATTATAAAGACGTTTTCGAAGGAATAGGTTGTCTACCGGGAGAATACAATATACAACTGAGGGACGACGCTGTCCCCGTAGTCCATGCGCCTCGTAAATTGCCATTTGCAATAAGTGAGGACGTTAAAAAAAAGTTATTGGAAATGGAGTCACAAGGTATTATAGCGAAAGTTGAGGGTCCATCAGATTGGGTTAGCAGCATGACTGTGGTCAAAAAATCGAACGGTGACTTAAGAATTTGCCTAGATCCAAAAGAATTAAATCAGGCTATCAGAAGAGAACATTTCAAGCTCCCAACTATAGATGAAATTGTGTCAAAATTAGCAGGGGCTAGGTATTTCAGCACATTAGATGCTGCTTCAGGGTTTTGGAACGTGAAGTTAGGAGATAGTAGTAAATATTGTACATTTAATACACCTTTTGGAAGATTCAAATTTTTACGAATGCCATATGGCATAAGTTCGGCGTCAGAGGTCTTTCATAAGAAAATATTTGAACATTTTGATGATATAGAAGGTGTATGCATGTACATAGATGACTTATTAATATATGCCTCTGATCAAAACAGTCATGATGAAATTTTAAAGAAAGTTCTAGAAAGATGTAAAAAAATAAATTTAAAATTAAATATAAATCCCACCAAAAACATTCTGTAAAAAACTAGCCAAGTCTCGATGTAGCTGCTTGTTTATCTCTAAAAAGTAATGAAATCTAGACAAAGCCGTGCCAAGTCTAAGGTTCCTTACTGCAATTTCTTTATTATTATAGTTAATGTTGTGTGACTTGGCCGTTGAACATTAATTTTGTTTACAAGTAATGTTATATCTATTGTAACTACAAAATTGACTTGACTTGCACCCCACTAACATAGAAAGAATGTTCAACGGCCAAGTCACACAACATTAACTATAATAATAAAGAAATTGCAGTAAGGAACCTTAGACTTGGCACGGCTTTGTCTAGATTTCATTACTTTTTAGAGATAAACAAGCAGCTACATCGAGACTTGGCTAGTTTTTTACAGAATGTTTTTGGTGGGATTTCACTTCCTTTTGTAGAAACGTGGGCTATTGATTTATTTTATTAGATTTTCTTATTTGACACAGTTTTTTTTTCTTTTTAGGAGTAGTTTATTATTACAAATCTTTGTTTTCTTGTTTTCCGGTTCAGATTATTGTATACAGTAGCAACAGTTTTTCGTATGGCCCATTCGCGTTCATTATTTATTCTTTTAGACGGTTTAATTTCTGAAAGATCGGCGCGGTATTTACGCCTAAGCCGGTTGTATTCGGTGATCGCTGAAGCTTGAACTTTTATACTCTTGAAGTCAACATTTATGAGGTGCACCCCATGAAGATTGGTTACTCGTGAAAGCGCCACGTAGGCTTGGCCACAAGAGAATATGGAGGTGCCAATGTCCATGAGGGCATTTTTTAGACTTAGACCTTGGCTCTTGTGAATTGTTAGGGCATACGCCACACAGATTGGGAATTGTTCTCTGTACACGTATGCCCGGGGTATGATCTCAAATTTTGACTTATTAGGCAATAATTCGTGAATCAAATTATTAGCGAATTTTCGAAGTACTGTTTCTTCATAAAATTCCTAACCTATTCAAATCTTCGAATTGTTATAATAACAACCTGCTAACCTTAGCAAACCTCACGAAATAATAAGCGAAATCAATGAAATGCAAATAATCCCTCCTAATCCCTAGCAAACGTTTTCAAGCGCAGTAGAAGAATGTCGTAAACGACTGTAACGCGGCCGGTTGCCACTTCGCCATATAAGGTTATGGGAAAAACAAACGTAAGCGCGTTTTAAAATACAGTCAGCGCCATCTAGCGACGTTCGCGGGTATCACCGCCACTCTTAGTCCAATGCATTATATTTTGACAAAATTTTGAGCGAATTTAATCATCATCATCATCAGCCTATTAATGTTCCCACTGCTGGGACACAGGCCTCCTCTCTACGCGAAATTAATGTTTTAGTGTAATTTGTTTATTTGATTTGTGTAATGTTCGAGTAGAATAAATTTAATCGTTCGACTATTTCTTCTTGTAAACTTGTAAGTATAAGTTTAAAAGCCAGTCTAGTCTTATCCAGAGTTTTCCTTTAATTTTATTTATATGCGTATTAAAAGCAGAAGGGTAGGCATTCGCCCAGCAGTGGGACGCTATAGGCTAGATTAAATTAGAAGGTGTGTCCCACTACGCTGAATTTTTGCAATGACAGTCGATTTTTTTATGTACCAATAGTAGAAGGGGGCATTACTATAATTATCTATACTATCTATATGTCGGAGAAAGCGATAACTTTTCAATATCAAGTTGCTGATTTGACTATTGTAGTAGGGGTAAACGCCGTGACGTCAGATGTTGATTTACTGACGGCACGTGGACAGAGTCGTCTTGGAGAGTGGGGATTGTGCTGAGCTCACCTTTTTGCTCGAGTCTCCAACCAAATCACTCCTCCAGAACGAAACTGTCGGTTTCCCCATTTAGTGAGTGTTAGTGTGAAAGTGTAATGTCAAGTAATTCGTTAGTTTACTCAGTGTAGATCTGTTTGAAAAGAGTAACCATGGAGTTTCTTGCCGGTTCTTCTCCATGGAAACAACCAGCCCGAACCGAGCACCTGACAATAAACAAAGTATCGCATTTAGTGAGTTTTCATAGCACGAAACCCGTCTTCTGCCCACATAATGCTCGAGCCTAACAAAATAAATCCTGACAAACCCGACATCAGAATTGGGAAAAAATCGTGCTAATGAAATCATGCTGCGGGGACAGTGTTAATAACAATCAGTGTCAACTGCGTAAAAACCGAAAAAGTGTCGAAAACAAACTTAGTTCGCTATGAGTTTCGTGTGTCGGTTATTGAGTGCAAAAAAAAAAAAAACGAACAAGAAAGACGGTAGATCGATTAGTGTGCTGATAAACACCCACCCGCAATAGCTATTTAGTTTTATCCGTGATCATAGTGCTTGAAACAGCGCTGAAATACCAGAAACTCAAAACAGACAGTAAACAATTAGTGTTATTTACCAAGTAAAAAAAACGGGATACACATCGTTTTTTAGTGTTAATGACAATCAGTGACGGTTATTATTTGAAATGCAAAACAAAGACTTTGTATCGCTTAGAGTTTTTCGTGGGACCAGTTTAAAGAATTGTTCAAGGCCAGATTCGTGTACGTCGAGACATTTTCGACCACCTTCATTTACGTGAATAGTGAAAAACAAAAATAAACAATGTAAAATATGCGCCCGTCGTCAGGGAGCGAGACACGTCTGATATTTTCATCAGTACCACCAATCAAGTGTCGCGAATGCGGCAAACAACGACACAAACAAGCGGATTTTCGGACGAAGACGACCGCCCCGTCAAGAAGCGGTTGCCTGTGACGGCTGCTACAGGTGTTGGGCAGCGACCGCAGGCCAGCAGCGGTTCACTGGTGTGCTCCAAGTGTGGCACGCCGGGGCACATTGCTAGTCGCTGCGCAGCAGGACAGCGCTGTTCGAGTGCTGCTGTACTGGTGGAGAAGCGAGTCGACCTTTGCACCGTCGAGTCGGAATATGAAAGTACTTTGGTGAGTGTTTCGATTTAGATTCTTGAACTGAATGTTCCTTAATGAAAGAGTAAATTTTAATGTTGCTTGTAAATTTAGTGATGAGAGATATTGGACGGTGATCGTCATTCACTAAAAGATTTGAATTTTAGGCGTGCGTACAAATATGTACAGGGTAGGCTAAGGAAGACACCAGTGGGTCACGTACCAGTCGATGTTGATAAGGATTTTGATGATAATGAGTAAGCTTAAGTGGTGGCAACCTGTGCCTGTGTGGCAACCTGAGCCTGTGTAGCAACCTGAGCCTGTGTGGCACCTGTAGGGCTGAGACTTTTAACGGTGTGCATACGTAGTGTATACGTAGTGCATACGTAGTGTAAGCGTAGTGCGTACGTAGTGGATGCGTGGTGTAGACGTAGTACATGCGTAGTACGTGCGTAGTGGATGCGTAGTGTATGTGATACATACGTAGTCCATGCGTAGCTTGCGTAGTGTGTGCGTTGCAGACGTAGTCCGTGCGTAGCTTGCGTAGTGTGTGCGTTGCATGCGTAGTGTGTGCGTTGCATACGTTGTGTACCACTGTTTTAGTACCCTATCGGTTTAGTAGTGTGTTTGACCATACCAGTAGTTATTATTGCAGTTGAGTTATAAAGGTTGATTTGAACGACTGTGGTGCATGGCCCAAGGGTTGACCTATTTTCAAGTATTACCAATTTAACCGTGTTTGATTTAATAAACTACGTCGTTGGTCTAGTGGGGGCAAACGCGACTGCTGAGCATGAGGTCCTGGGTTCGATTCCCAGATCGGGCAAAGTGTTATTGGGTTTTTCCATCAAGAATTTCTCAGTGGAGTCTGGATTAGTGCCCAGTTGATGGTACATGGGACTTGGGCTTAACTACCGGAGTGTGAGTGTACTATTAGGTGCACCTCTGTTTAACCCTTTGGGGAGTTCAGGCGTTATGTTATGACGTTTGATTTTATTAGAATAGGATTGGGTTAAAATAAAACAGAGATCTTTATTTTCACTGACCCGGTGAATCTAGAGTTTGGTCAGGACTGACCGAGTGGAACAAAATTCTGTCGTGGAGTATTTGTTTGCAGGGTAACCATCACACGAGGACATACCAGGAGGTTCAAGTAAGGACATGAAGCTACCCCAATTTGAATGGCGGTACTAGCAGCGGTGATGCAGCGAGCGCAGCTCATAAGCAACGTTCGCGTGGACATGTGTGTGATTACCGCATGAGCATCTACTGGGATTTTTCGTCACTCTGGTGAGTCGTTTTCATTTTGTTATGACTGCAGAGTACCAATTCAGTTTTGTCTGGACTCAAGAGTGAGCATATTGATGCTGTCATTACTACAACTAGCATAGACCAAGGTTCAGTAAAGCTAATTCGAAGATTTTAGCTTTTGTGAGAAAGATCCCTAGCTTTTGTGAGAAAGATCCCCGATCACCAAGTTCCTCGAGAGTTAAATGTCATAGTTGATGACAGTGGTAGTGAGACCAAATCTGATAAGGAAAGGCTTGTACACTCATACTCGAGACTTTAGACCGCACCCGTGAGTAACACGTGGCGGTGGGTCTGTTAGACCGCACCTTATGAGTAACATGAGGGCGACGGTGTCACTCCTTAGTGAGGGTATGCAAATGTAGTATGCAAGTGACTCAGATTGCATGCATCCCAATGCTGTTCGTGACTTGTCCAGCATAGCGATGTAAGTAATCGCCAAAGGTGCTTAATAAAAGCAATGTATTGTCTCTTGAGGTTGGGTACCGGATGGAGGTCCCGCTGGTTTGCCGGATGGAGGCAATGTGATGTGTTATGTTTGGAAGTCGGGTACCGGATGGAGGTCCCGCTGGTTTGCCGGATGGAGGCAATGTGATGTGTTGTGTGTGGAAGTCGGGTACCGGATGGAGGTCCCGCTGGTTTGCCGGATGGAGGCAATGTGTTGTATGTGACGAAGTTGAGTTCCGAACAGAGCATTGCATACTAGATTTGCTTAGAAGTTTTCATGAATTGTTTCGAAAACTGATGATTCCTGAAGAGTGGTGATTTCAATGTTGAGATTCCTTAATAAGATTTGATGAGAATGTGAATATTATTTTGTTTTTGTTTTGCTATGGACACTTTTATCGTGCAAATCTTGCTACATTGTTCTCACATAATATACCATCTCAACATGATTGATGTAACCAGGATTTTGTAACAATATTTTGATTTAAAAGAGTGTCCATGGAGTTTCTTGCCCGTTCTTCTCCATAGAGATCTACGCTAGGGAATGGGCAACTACAGTACTTTCACAGTTTTTATGTCTTGTGACTGGGACTGTAGCTACATTAAATGTTCATTTTTGTTTCGACAATTCAAAAGTGCCTGTAACTGGCCTACTTGAAATAAATGCTTTGATTTTGATTTTGATTTTGAATCAGAATAAAATTGTGTTGATTGTATTGTGTGACTTTAATTTTGAATGCCTTGGTAAGGAAGGCCGTGCAAAGGACGTATTACTTTCCATGAATTCTTGTTTCAGATGCCTCACACGAGGACGTGTGAATTGTCAAGATGGCCGTGTCGGAGAAAGCGATAACTTTTCAATATCAAGTTGCTGATTTGACTATTGTAGTAGGGGTAAACGCCGTGACGTCAGATGTTGATTTACTGGCGGCACGTGGACAGAGTCGTCTTGGAGAGTGGGGATTGTGCTGAGCTCACCTTTTTGCTCGAGTCTCCAACCAAATCACTCCTCCAGAACGAAACTGTCGGTTTCCCCATTTAGTGAGTGTTAGTGTGAAAGTGTAATGTCAAGTAATTCGTTAGTTTACTCAGTGTAGATCTGTTTGAAAAGAGTAACCATGGAGTTTCTTGCCGGTTCTTCTCCATGGAAACAACCAGCCCGAACCGAGCACCTGACAATAAACAAAGTATCGCATTTAGTGAGTTTTCATAGCACGAAACCCGTCTTCTGCCCACATAATGCTCGAGCCTAACGAAATAAATCCTGACAAACCCGACATATATTAATATTATAAAGCAGAACAGTTTGTTTGTTTGTTTGGTTGAACGCGCTAATCTCAAGAACTACCAGCTCGAATGGAAAAATTATTTTTGCGTTGGATAGTCCATTTATCGAGGAAGGTTATAGGTTATATAACATCACGCTGTGACCAATAGGAGCGGTGCAGCAATAAAAAATGTTGCAAGCGGGAAATTCACACGAACGAAGTCGCGGGCAGCAGCTGGTCTCTAATACAGCTGAGACCAGCTGAGGGTTTTTCATCAGATACTTCAGACCTTCGATTTTTGACATCAAATGAAGCGGCCAACCATGTTGAATATTTTTTGTAAAGGCGGTATGTCGATCTCTCTAATAGTTTGGTTGGGCTCTTGTGTTTTCTAATCAGGGTCACCAGGTACTCCAGATCTTCGATTATCCTAGTTTTTATAGTTTTCCCTTTATGTGGCCATTAAACCCTAACTCTGTACCAAATTTCAGCTCTCTGAGTTTATGGGAAGTACTAGTTCTATTTTGATGATCATGAGTGAGTGAGTGAGTGAGTGTCATAAATGCGAAACTTTACTTTCGCTTAAATTCGGAACTGAATGACCTACAGACTTGAAATTTTGGTTTTTAAGTATGTGATTATAGCTTACTGGATGACGAAAATTTCTGCGTTCTGGTCTTATCCAGAGGTTCTCAAATAGGGACCTGAAAATGCGGCGAAATGGTTCCAGTAAAGGATGGTACGGCAGTGTTTGCTTCGCGCTCGACTTGGCGGGGGCACTGCCGTGCCCCCAGATAAGTGTAAGTTTGGGTTACAGGACATAAAATATTTAGGCCATCGAATTACAAAAGATGGACTGAGCCCTGACGATTCACATTTGTCGGCAATAACAAACATGCAAGTACCAAAGAATAGGAAAGACGTAGAACGATTTTTAGGATTGATTACGTACGTAGGCTCGTTTGTTCCGAATCTTTCAGATAAAACATTACCACTGAGAGAGTTACTTAAAAAAGAAATAGAATGGCATTGGGATGACCGACATGAGCAGTGTTTTGCTTATTTAAAAACATGTTTAATGAAACGGCCAGTTCTTCAATATTACAGTTTGGAAAGCCCAATAGTCATATCCGTGGATGCCAGTTCCACAGGGTTAGGTGCTTGCTTAATGCAAAATGGGCTTCCGGTTTGTTATGCTTCAAAGGCTTTAACTACTACAGAACAAAGGTATGCACAAATTGAAAAAGAATTGTATGCATCCGTCTTCGCCTGTGAGCGCTTTTATGCATACATTTTTGGACGATCGGATATAACGATAGAAACGGATCATAAACCTTTAATCAGTATTATTAAAAAACCAATTGTAGATGATCCGTCTCGCTTACAGAGGATGCTGTTGAGATTACAGCGCTATACATTTACTTTAGTTTACAGACCGGGAAAACACTTGTACATTGCTGACGCGTTATCTCGTGCTTACGCAACGACACCGCAGGTGTGTGAACGAACGTCACAAACCGGTATAGGTAGCGATAAGGAAGAGGTTTGTGTATTGACCGATAGTGTGAAAAATAAATGCGAATATCTTACGGACGCTCAATTCATATACATACAGAAACAATTAGAAACAGATGAAGAGATGATTGAATTAAACAAACATGTTTTGCAAGGATGGCCTGAAAATAAAGATAGGATAAAAGATAACATAAAACCATACTGGAAATTTAGGGAGGATATAACTATAGCTATTGGGATAATCTGGAAATCGGATAAAATAATTATACCAAAAGTAATGAGAAAAGAGTTGTTAAAAAAGATTCATATTGGACATATGGGAATTGAAAAATGTAAATTACGAGCAAGAGAAATAATATTTTGGCCCGGTATAAACAACGATATAGAAAACATGGTAAAAAGTTGTAATATTTGTTTAACGCATAGAAAAAATAATCAGAAAGAAGAGCTTAACTGTCATGAGGTTCCTGACAGGCCATGGGCTAAGGTTGGCGTAGATCTATTTCAATATAAGGGCACGGACTACTTGTTGTTAGTTGATTATTATAGTAAATATTTCGAGATAATTAAATTACATAGTACAACTTCTGGGAGCATTATTAATCATTTAAAAAATATATTTAGCCGTCAAGGAATACCTAATACAATAATGTCAGACTGTGGTCCACAATTTACATCTTTCGAATTTAGACAATTTGCACTAGATTGGAATGTTACTCATATAACGTCATCACCTTATCATCCCCAATCGAATGGGCAAATAGAACGCACAGTTCAAACAGTAAAAAATATTATTAAAAAATCAACAGAAGACAACTCGGATTATCGTCTAGCATTGTTAGAATGCTTGAATACACCGCTGGGTAGCGATCTAGCATCACCAGCAGAAATATTACAAAGTCGAAAATTAAGAAGTATTGTCCCGACACCTATAAAATTATTGACACCAAAGGTACATAATAACATAAAAGAGAAATTAATACAACGGCAAAATAAACAAAAAGGATATTACGATAGAAGTAGTAAGAACTTGACTCCGTTACAAGTTGATCAGAACGTAAGATATTATGATACAATTAAAAACTATTGGGTACCAGGCGTAGTTGAGCGAATTCTGAGAAATAGGTCATACGCAGTGCGTTTACCTAATGGAAAAGTAGTTGTAAGGAATAGAAGGCACATGATAGCAGACCGCTCGCACAGACACAGCCCACCTCGAGACTATGAGTTTGATTATGAATGCGAAAATTCATTGTGTCACAGAAATACACAACATGAGCCGTCGACAAATAATAATCATGTTACTCGTTCCGGCAGGACGCGGGACGGTGCGACCGCCGAATAGATGGGGATATTCGTGAAACGCAACGTAAACCGTATTATCAACGGCCACACAATATTGATAAGTACCTATTCAAAATGAATTTATGTATAATTATGTATTGTTAAGAAATAATAATTGTAAATTATTATTAATTATTATTATTGTATTAATTAATTATTAAATGGCATAGGAACTATGTATCTCTTTCAAACTAAGCAAATGTGAAATTTGAAATACTTAGATTAAGTAAATATATAATACGGCACTCAAGTATAGGATACCAACAGTAAAAACCATGACACTGTTTACAGTAAACATTGAGATCAATCGATATTAAGCTTATGTATACAAAGAGTGCTACTAGATGATTATGCATGTAAAACTATTGTGGTAAAATACATACCTACCAATGTAATCATTAGAGTAGAAACTTGAAAAAGGAATGTAGCAGTATGTTTATTATTAGAAAAAGATATGTTTTTTTTTATGTTTTTTTTTTTCTGTTTACTTTTTGTTGAGGGAGGAAGATGTGATGATATATATCCATATGTGGGTACATTGATAATGCATGTGTGAGATGAAAGGAACACGAATATACGGCAGTCATTACCCGAGCTTGTTGTTTAATTCACGTTCTACGTAACCTTACAGTTATAACGTGACATAGAAGAGGTATCACGCCATGACTGCGTCATGCCATTTTCCGTCACGGTATACGGGTCGGTTTTACTGCGTAGGCGCGCATTTAGATTTTCACAATCAAAATATTGTTGTGATTGAAAAATCAGTGGTGGCTAGGATGTGTTATCAGGGCTGAGGTGAGGAAACAGCAAATTACCCCTTATTTCGGTCCGTTCATCCTTTACATTTTGTAACTAAGCCTGTTCGCACGAATTTAAATACATTACACACGTGGAGATATTGTGTTGTATTTTATGAATTTTAAGCCGGAAATCAGGGTAACACCTGGTGCTTATAATTTGCTTTACAATGAAGTACCCACACTTGCACCGGGGCTGAACAATGCGCCCGCACCGTCGCTTAGTGTTCAGGCGCTAGGGCCGGACGCGGACCACCCGCCAGCCGCCAGCCGCCAGCTTTGTTGTACGCAGCTCGAAACTAATTAGGGCACTGCCACTACGGACGAAGCTTCTAAAAGACAATCAGCTACTTTCTACTACACGAAATACCTTTAGGTACCGGCGTACCGTTATAGGTCGGAGTTCTGGCTCGACCTACAAACGATTGGGTCACGAATGAGTACAATATTGTTTCTTCTCTTAGTTGTTCGGGCTCGAGCAATATACGACGACTCGGTCAAGATGAAAGGGGAGCTGGTTAAAATGTTTACACGTAAGCCGGCCGACCGCGCGGCGCCTGAGCTGCTATTGGCCGCACTCTGACGGGACAATGACACAACTCGATAGAAACACGTTGCGATGTGATATCACTGGCACTGCGCTGCAGGCGGCAAGCGCATCCATCACGTGCGTTGTGCGCACTGTAGATATACCACTTGCTGCGCTTCCTTCATGACACGCGGCTCAATAACGTCAAACTAAATACTTAATCAATTTTTGCTGCTGAATAATAATGATAGCTTAGCTTTGGAGTAATGTGAAGGTGAACCAGAGTAGACTGACACGATGCTTGAGACTGCCAGAGGTCGCTGGTGTGCAAGTGACGTGACACACACACACAGATAGCACACCGCGAGACACGTGCGCGTGACTCAACTTCGCCAGAATTTTCAGTGAAATGCGCACATGCGTGCCGGAATACAACTGTCAGCCCATCCCACCGCTGCGGGCCGCTTATGTCCTTCGTGTGACACACAGCATGCCGAACAGTTTCCGAATACTTCAAATAAACATTCATGTTGCTGCGGCGGAGGCGGGAGGGTTGACCGGATGCGAAACTGAAACGTTAAGATCTGAACAAGTATGAATGCTTCAGTTGAAGTAGGTAATCCATATACCTACATATGTATTTAATGGTAGGACCGATTTGATCTGAAATAATATACTACTGGTTCAGCCCAGATCCAAATCCAGATGTTGTTAGAGGGACTTTTTTCACTTTTTACGCCGTTGTTATTGAGGTCGATGAGTGGGATTGTGGAATTTGATCGCCTCCACGACGAAGCACATAATAGGTCCAGCGTAGAATCTTAAAGTAACTTAAAAAAAAAAAAAACCGTTAACTGTGCAAGTCTACTCACAAAATTCGAAAGATTTCAACTTCATTTTGTTCTGTCACTTTCACTTCTACTTATATGAAAAAAGCGAGAGATAGAAACAAGTCGATTCGAAATTCGATTTTCAAAATTCATATCTATTAGGCTTGGGCCTTATAACTTACAATTTTTCATTTAAACCCTAAACGGTTATCGATTTACAATATCGGTCTCCGAACGTTTCATTCTTTTAAAAAAGCAAGAAACAATGTTCCAAACAATGTTTCTTTTAAAAAAGAAACAAACAATGAAACGTTTCGAATAATCGAATTTTACTTCGTGGCAATCTTTCAAATAATTATTTAACATGGTAGTATTCCTTATATCTACATTAACACACCGCGAAATTTAGAGGATCAAAAAAAGAATATTTTTTAGTCCTGCAATATTCGTATACTTCCCCGTTTTGACACATGTCAGGCACGTCACTTTTCTTTTTCGCGCGTTAATAATACCGCAGCAAAAAGTTCTTCCTCGACAAATTACTCATTTAAAACTAATTTTACATAACATTTTACCAAAATAACAAAATGTCGCGTAACAGTAAGTGTATTATGTGCATCGTTAGTGAAAATCGTAAATCCGAGACAGAGAAACACGAGCAAGTTATGGTCATCGCCGACCACTACGTGAACTGAAAGGAGATTAGAGTAAAATGAATCAACAACAACCAACAGAACATCAGAGACGAAGCTGGAATAAGCGTCGTACCCCTGACAACAATTTGGATCATGTAACCCTTGAGGCCCCACAACCTTAAGGTGTGAGAATGCCCGATTTTAACTGACCTCCGGATACGCGATATCCACAGCGCTCATCGAAGTGCTACGGTGGTCATAAACACTGAAAATGTGTGCCGTAAGCTTGTTAAAGCTTTTTTCCTCCAGTGAGTGCGCGACACTCCAGTAACATCTCATCTGAGGTTACTAACTGTACCATCCAGTTATTATCAGTGCGAAATACGAGATATTCTTAGTTTTGTTTCTGAACAATTCTAACACTGAAAATCTAATTGGCATGGCAGCCAAAGGTAGGTAAGGCCTATTTTCAAGACCAGTGACATCTCATGTGGTCAAAGTTATCGAACAGCCAATGGTAAGTCCCATTTTCATGAGATTGGTCAAGTACATGCAAAGTTATGCTATTCATCTATAACCAAGCAGGTCGCGAGACGACCATGCTTTTCCTGTGAATCCGGGATCATTCTTTGCTACCTGGATCAGTAAGTAAAGTTGCTGGCTGACATACATTTGTCAGGACTACATTAATCCATAAGTACGAAATACTTACAGAATGTTAAGCCCACATAATGGATTTTGAGTCTACCTCAAGTATAATTAAATGAATTGGTTGAAAATTAATGCTCCACATACATATAACTAACGTAAACTACGTAGGTAGTTATGCCAGTTTTGCCATTTTAATCTTGCAGCGACTATTTAATGGACATTTATATCTTCATGCTTAAATACGAGATATTTACAACATGTTATGTTCACACTGTGTGTGCAAACTTCGACATCAAGTATGATCTTATTGAAGCACCCTGTGGCCATGCCACAAACTTAATATTTTAATCTTTCAGCTATGAAGTAATATTAACATTTAAGCATAACACTTTCCATTCAAATAATAGAGCGAGACTCTTGGTTCACATAGTTCTATGGGAAAACAGTTGATGGGAATAGTTTTAGACACCTATGACAGATTCCTGTTCCACTACTAAACTTACGGGGAACCTACTCAACCAAAGTATAAACGTTGACCACTATCATAATGTATGGAAAGAAGACATTTATAAATAAAAAAAATAATTAAATAATTACCCACCCACCACTATAATATGGCTAATAGCCCCAAAGCTGCAATAATTAGTCTACCTAATTCAATTTTAACCTTTCAGGAAAACATAGTGAATCTAGGTATTTGGAACTACTCTGTACACAGAGATTGTTCCCATTATTGTGATCTCTAAAATAAGTGACGTGCCTGACATCTGTCAAAACGGGGAAGTATACGAATATTGCAGGACTAAAAAATATTCTTTTTTCACTTCTCATGCTCTAAAAGAACGCCATTATAGCCCTACGAAGCGGGATTAAAGTGACCGTTTATTCCCTAGGGAGTAAAAAGTAATTTAAAAATGGAACGATCTTTTACTCTGAAACATGGTCACAAAACAGTAACTTTTTTTTTTTAATGGATCAAAGGTATTATTTAAATTTCGAATTGGCTTGCAGATAGAAAGCGGTTTATTGAAAAAAAAGAAACAAATGAACTCTTCAACGCGAGTTGTTGTTTGTGTGCATCGTAAAATAAAGAAAAGTATGTGCAATGCCTCTGTTGCTAGCCGCTGCAGTAATGTAGGTACTAATTATCTGTGGAGTGTGGATCATCTTCATTGCGACAATGTCGAGAGTTTGTGTTGTGTTTTAAATTGTTAATCTGTGACTGACCTGATAGAAGAAAAAACTGACCGCTCAGTTCAGAATTTTTGTCGAGTGTAAATTTGTTCGGTTTTAAATGACTATTTTTCTCGCACTCGAAGTGAAAAGTACAGTTTGCACCTCGAGACTAAACGCCAACATAATATACCCTCGCTTTTTAATGACTCCCTCGCAAGCTCGGGAGTCAAACCACCTCGGGTATATAATGGCTTCGTTTAGTCCCTCGTTATAAAATATACTATTTTGATCCTCTAAATTTCGCGGTGTGTTAATGTAGATATTATAAGGAATACTACCATGTTAAATAATTATTTTTCAGATTGCCACTCATAAAATTAGAATCAACTTCGCTTAACAGGTAAGCTCGTTTGATTCCCAATTATATTTTATAATTAAATCAAGATGAAGAAAAAATTCGCAGCTTATAATGTATCTACTTGTTGATTTATAGTTTTAACAATCTTAAATATTGAGACAGAATACCGCGAGTGTAGTTTCAGAACGAATTTGATAAAATTGTGGGTTTCAAATTTTTATTGTTTCATTCTCTGTTACGCTAGCAATGATTAGGTCAATGTATGCTAGCTACAAAGTACAAATAAATATAAGTGAGTCCAGTGACGAAGACACCCGCAGAATTGAAACATAAAACGTAAAAAATGCAGAATTAAGTTTCCTGTCTGAAAAGCCTCGCGAAAAATATCTAAAAACTTATGATTTTTTAAACAATGTAGACTTACAAAGGGTGCAAACACTTTTTTGGAGACTGTACTGTTATCGTACTTCATAGAATTAACACAAACTAGGCAACTATCTACAACGTGGAGTATTTACTCAATGTTGAAAACCGCAATAAAAACAAAAGATGACGTGCATATTGAAACCTATCCCAAACATATTGCATCGTTTTTTGAAAGTAGGGTGGTGGTGTGGAACCTAACCAAATTCTCATCAAACTACCTTTGAAGTACATCCTTTCCAATAAAATAAACGAGTCGGACTCGCACATGAAGGGTTCCGCAGCAGCGAGTAACATAATGTAAAAGATGACGTATTAAAAAAAACTACTCACTAGATCTCGTTTAAACCAATTTTCGGTGGGAGTTTCCCACTTTGGAAGGGTCTCTTGCTCAAACAATTCAGTTTAGATTAAAATGAAATTAGAAACCTCAATATAATTTTTGAAGACCTATCCATAGATAAATTAATTTATTGATCTAAGTACTGCTTAGCTAATGCCAAAGCATTGTGAATTTCGTACTGGCGTTTCAATTCACTACTGGTCAGCCTTTTGTGCTATTGTAAGATATTTGTGTTTAGTTTTAGTTATTGTTTAGTTAAGGTTTTTTGCTATTAATGCAAAAGTACCTGCGAGTTGTTACATAAAATTAGAATAAATATGGGAGCTACATCTGCCAACAAACTGCTTTACAGTTTGGCAGAAGTAACATTTTTTGTAATAGGAGTTTTTAACGAATAAACGCTTTTTCATTTTTTTTTTTTTCATACCCCACACGTATGGGTTTGATAAAAAAAAAAATTGAGTTTCAGTTCTAAGTATGGGGACCCCCAAAATGTATTGTTTTTTTTCTAGTCTTGTGTGAAAATCTTAATGCGGTTCACAGAATACATCTACTTACCCAAGTTTCAACAGCCTAGTTCTCATAGTTTCGGAAAAAAGTAGCTGTGACATACGGACGGACAGACAGACAGACATGACGACTCTATAAGGGTTCCGTTTTTTGCCATTTGGCAACGGAATCCTAAAAGCACTACATGTCACGGTAATAGGCTTATCCCGAATAAATGGAACTTAACACACCTAACTGTCGAAATCTGGGTGTATTGTACACTTCTGCGTACCCCCTCAGAGCATACAGGCGTGATGTTACGTCATGATGTTGTATGAATAATAAACAACCAAGCGATTGCAGCAATCACTGCAGTTGAAAGTTCATAGGTAACAACACTTTTTGGTAGTCGGTTGAAAAAGTCCTAGTCCAAATTTCCCAGCAATAATTAAAGTTAAGTACCTTCTTAGTTTGATGTACAGAATGCTTGGCTGACAGCTTCGTGAAGGCTCGTTATAGCTTGTATGTGCGTATTGTATACTAGCGGTAGTCACGCGGTTTCACCCGCTTAGTTCCCGTTCCCGTAGGAGTACGGGAATAAAATATAGTCTATGTTACTCGCTGATAATGTAGCTATCCATTGCTTAAAGAATTATTCAAATCAGTCCAATAGTTTTGAAGTGTATTTGTTACATTCAAAAACACAAATACTGCCCTTCCTCTTCATAATTATTTGTACATTATTATGTCGGATCCGGTCATTAGTACGGAAACAAATTGAATCGCAAGAGCGCCAGTGGTGACATCACGCGACCTGTGCTACTAACATGTCTACCCACACCCACAGCGCGCTTCTAGAGTTATGATGTTTTGAGCTCTCAGCGAGGACGACATTCAGTGTAAGATCCCAACGGAGGAGTTGAGAGTTTGAGACGTCCCGGAACTGTACCCAATTCTTTGTGCCGCGTGTTAATGTGTTAAATTGTAATGTCAAGTAATTTGTTACTTTAGTAAAACAGTGTACCACACCCCGTTCGCGCATTGCACGAAAACCAGCTCCTGCCCACAAGATAGAGCCAAACGGTCCAATCCAGATAATCCAATATCAGATCAAAAACTCAATCATGTGTTTTCCAACTTCGTAATCGTCAAGCAAACAGGAATCTCAGCATCTCATGGCAAGGCGTTGACATAGAGCACTGCCTTTAACCGCGTTACCTGGGTATTACTTTGGATGGGTCTTTTACATATACATCGTCAGGCATCTATGTGGCATCGTTCAGAGTCTAACTCTAAAGGGTGTGAAACACCTCTTAACGAAGCCGAAAGGCACTTGTTCTTTCCGATCATTTTTTTGTTCTACACCATACCTGGGGCTTAATTCTGCTATTTTAATAAATTCGTCACTTTGGAGTGACGATTCCATTCTCATCCCATTGTCATTTTGCTTAAAGTTCGTAATCTGCTAAATTCACAATGGTCGATCATTGGTCGGTCAATGGTCTCGTAATAAAATTGTGTTTTAATGGCATTGTCGTATTGTCATTATTATAAAACCCTTAGTACAAATGGTTTTCGAAATCTACTACTAAATGCGAACATTTACTCATGCCAGATTTCTTGTACGAGACTATCATTCTTTGACATTTCTTTCACTGGAGTGTCAGTGGTTGACCACTGAAAAGTCATAATGGCGCCATAATGATAGTAGAATTAACAAACTTGTCAAAATTTTACAGAACTTGACCATTATGAAATCAATGATCGACTACTCTGACACTATTGTAATAGCAGAATCGAGGCCCGGGCACCTTCTAGTTACGGAGATATTGGGGGTCTAAGTTAACATCTTTTGACAAGTTTTTTTTTTAATACCTGTTTTTATTGTAAGATTTTTACTTTAAATACCTCCACGATGCTCGATGACCTCAGTAGAGCTTCCGAAAGAGTGGGTTTAAACATGAACATGGACAAGACGAAGGTCATGTTGAATGCCCATGTCGCACCCATTCCTATCAAGATCGGAGACTCTACACTCGAAGTTGTACGAGTGGACGATTATGTGTACCTGGGACAAACGGTTCAGTTAGGAAGGTCCAACTTCGAGAAAGAGGTCAATCGTCAAATCCGACTCGGCTGGGCAGCTTTCGGAAAGCTGCGCGGTATCTTCTCGTCCAAATTACCGTAGTGTCCCAAGACGAATGTCTATGACCAGTGTGTGTTGCCGGTGATTACATACGGGACCGAAACGTGGTCGCTCACGATGGGCCTTATCAAGGGAATGTAGAGAGGCTATACTTGGAGTTTCCTTGCATGATAGAGAACCAAGGTCACCGACGTAGCCCGAAGAATTGCCAAACTTAAGTGGCAGTGGGCATATTGCTCGCAGAACGGATGGCCGATGGGGCTGATAAGTTTAGGAGTGGCGACCACGAACTGGAAGATGATGCGTTGGAAAACCTCCCACTAGGTGGACCGATGACCTGGTGAAGGTTGCGGGAATCCGTTGGATGCGAGTCGCACCGGACCGGTCAATGTGGCAACACTTGGGGGAGACCAATGTCCAGTAGTGGACGTCTTTCGGCTGAAATGATGATGATGACCTCCACGAACCCCATACTATTCAATCCATTCACCAGCACATTGTTTTGAGTGCGTTCCATGACCCTATACTTAGTGTGTGAGTAGGTGGGTGTGACGTGACGCCACGCGTGCGCGTCCCATGCACCGCGTCAGCGATGCTGTCAACGGCATACCGCGGAGCGAGCGTGTTACCATCTCTACAAGATATTGTTGTGTGGTAAGCTCCTAGCTCCTGCTCGAACGTTTCAACTTATGGATGTTTGCCAATTCATAATGTTGTTGACGTTGTGTTATTTTAGTATCGGGATCATCGAACCATCGCAACGGGTAACGCAACAGCAGCGCCCGAACTCGCGTAACTGTAGCGCCTGAGCAACTTGTAACCATGTAACTGAACGCGCTAATTATCACGAAGTGATGCCACAGTCTCAGCCTTGTTTCATTGTGAGAATCTTTACACTTTTTAATAATATAATTATGTTATAACACCCTAAGCCCTGAACTCACTGTTCATCTTTTCTAATACCAAGCGCCATGGTCGAAATGGGTTCTCGCACGCCTTTCGGTGTTCGCCATTCGTGTGGCGAATAGTGTATGTGTCACAGAACAAATAATATTACTTGGTGGTGGGGCGTGTGTCATGTGACGTGTTTGTGACGTGTGTTACACCGCGCCGTATCAATGATATGCGCTCGCCTCCCTTGCTCTTTGATGGAGGCTGCCCCACTCGCGCTCCACTAAGCACCAAATTTTCGAGCACGCTTTTCGATGTTATTTTTTTTCCGGATGACGTAAAAGTTATAGTGCTATTTTCTAAGTTTTGCTGAAGAAAATTGAAAATTGTGATTTTCTCCTTTTTTTGGGTTTCGCTCCACTCGGGTTCAAAGGGCCCCCAAAAATAATTTATACAGGGCCCTACAAGGACTAGCTACGCCAGTGCTATGTAGTGCACGTAGGTAACGAGGGTAGTGGTGACTGGAGCCTGTCTGTACTGTACCTGCGAGCGCGGGTAGCGCGGCCAGCAGCAGCAGCGTGGCGGCGGACATGTCCTCCCGACCCCCGCCTCACCGCCCCCCGCACTTCGCGCTCCTGCCTCACCGGCTCCGCCGCACACCTGCAACACCACACAAGTAGTTAGGTATAGCTCCTGTTGGTAGCTAGTAGCCCCATAGAGTTACAGGTAGGGCATCCGCTCATTTTAGTATCCGGATAATTCGGATACTCGGAAAACGTTATCCGGATGAATCCGGATAATTCGGATAGGAGAGATAAAAATAAAATTTAACCACAATATCGCCAATCATTGATATTCAGTAATAAGTATAACGAACCATGGCAAAAATAAAATAATCGAAGGTAAGTAAGCAACGAAATCTATACTAATATTATCTATCTATGCTAATATTATAAAGAGGGAACATTGTTTGGAAGTTTGTATGTAGGTGGTAATCTCCGGAAGTAATGAACCAATTTTAAAAATTGTTGCACTGGTAGAAAGCTACATTATTCGTGAGTGCTATAGGCTATAAATTATAAAGATATCATGCATATTAGCCGAACTATCTCAATTTTTGTCTAGCCAGGCGGGAAAAAATTGCTCTTACAACAGAGTTATTTGCATGCGCTGCCTTAACAGTTGTATATAATTGAAAACAATGTATTGCAACCTGGTCTGCTTTGAATAGTTCTACAAAAAAGTCCGCGACACCATATTTCTATCTTTTATATTTTAGCAGATATAGTAGCTTTTATGTGTTAAAAAAATATTTTTCGACTTTGGACAATTTTTTAAACAACAAAATATTAAACCTTATCGGAAACAATATTATTATGATCACAAGAACATCATAGAGATATGATTTGCCCGAAACAGTATGTCAATTGGTTAAATAGTTTCGAAGATAATATAAAATTACAAAATCGCAAAATGCTGCCGTCCATTCACGAACCGCATTAGAACATGCTTTGTACGGACGTTTTTACGTAATTTTTCTGAATCGCGGTGTTAAGATTTTCCAGTTATTATTTAACTTTCGTCGTTAGGTAGGTGAGTTGTACGCAGTTGGTTGGATGTTATTGGTCTTTAAAATTGTTTTGGTTGCTCGGTTTCTTAAAACACAAATACTACTTCGTTCTCATTCTTCGAGTTCGAAGCTGTGGTATTTCTGTTTTTGGGATATCGGACCGTTTCAGCGATTGTTTACCATGCCTAAAAGGAAATCACAACTTTCCCGTCAGACATTCCAGACAAGAGCAGCTCGAGTACGCCGTACGGATGAGTCTGCTCTTGAAAATCATCAGCGTCTCTCGAGGAATAGAGAAAATATTTCGCAAGCATGCGCTGGGGAATCTAGCTCCGAGCGTTCACAGCAGCTTGCAAACCAAAGCTGGAGAACATCGCAGGCCCGTGCTCGGGAATCTAGCGCTGAACGTGCGCAGCGTCTTTCTGATTTAAGGCAGTACGTCTCAGCAACAAGGGATAGGGAGACTAGCGCTGCAGTGGCAGGCAGCGGCTCGCTAACCAAAGAGTCAAAACATTGCAACATCGCACCGCCCAACGAAGTGGGCACGGGTCAGCTAGTAAGTCATAAAATAGCAAACATCAGTGACATCTTGTCACATTTTTCAACCGACTTCCAAAAAGTGGAGGTTTTCAATTCGACTGTATTTTTGTGTTTGTTACCTCATAACTTTCTAATTGATTCCTCATTTCTTTCTAACTTTTTTGGGTGAACGGATTTTGACGGTTCTTTTTTTGTTTGAAACCTAGTGCTTCCCGTGTGGTCCCATTTTTTGTTAAGATCTGGTGCTGATCTTCGGAGATATAAATAGAACTCTTCAAAAATAGACGGAAAATCTGCAGTGATTGCTGCAATCGCTTGGTTGTTTATTGTTTATACAACATCATGACGTAACATCACGCCTGTATGCTCTGAGGGGGTACGCAGAAGTGTACAATACACCCCGATTTCGACAGTTAGGGGTGTTAAGTTACCGTGACATGAGTTGCTTTTTTATTTTATTGGAAAGGATTTACTTCAATGGTAGTTTGATAGGAGTTTAGTTAGATTCTGATTACTTCTGATAGTGGGATCCATGACAAAGGAACGGAACTCTTAAATTCTTAGCACTGAGACATGAGTTGCTTTTTTATTTTATTGGAAAGGATTTACTTCAATGGTAGTTTGATAGGAGTTTAGTTAGATTCTGATTACTTCTGATAGTGGGATCCATGACAAAGGAACGGAACTCTTAAATTCTTAGCACTTGCACTGATTGGACAGGTCCACTCAAATCTGTATGGTTCTTTCATCAAAAGACCATCTCAGACACTAATCTGCATAGTTCTCATGTGAGTTGAACAAGATTGTCTGGACTTTAAAAGAGACTATGACCTCTGAGTTTGTTTCGGCTGTTTCTTCTCAGAGTAGTCAGGTACGAAACACCGGCCCCATCTAGTTTAAAAACATGACGTGTAAAAGTGTTTGAGAAAACCTACTTACTGAATAAATATCATTTATCATTTATCATTTAGGAGCAAATTAACGATACTCAGCAGAATCTTCTACAGGCTATCCGGATATTTGTGACACCTACTATAACGTCGAATAACTAGAATTAACCGACTTCAAAAAGGAGGAGGTTCTCAATCCAATGTTCCCAGATTATTTGATGATGGCTGGACCGATTTTGATTTTTTTTATAGTTTCCAGGTTATTCCATAATCACAAGTCAGGATCCTGGAGAAATAGAGAGAACTCATTAAATTTTATAGGCACACGATTTGGGTAGTTTTAGAAAGCGTACTTTCTCGAAATGATCCCATTTCAATTTGGTGAAGATTTGATAAAGAACTTTGGAGATAGGCAACGGAACTCCTAATAAATGATAGCAAATGTACTGGGATTGCTGAAATCTCATGGCTGTCTATTGTTTACACCAGTTTATAACAAAAAAACACGCCGGTACGCCGTAAAGGGGTAAGCAAATGTAAACCACAAAAAAGTGAAAAATAAAAACTTTTTTTACAAAAAATAAAACCGACTTCAGAAAACACAAAAAAGTAAAAAATAACTTTAGCTTTAGAAGTCGGTGACAAAAAAACTAAATCAATCAAACAACCGTCACAATGTTTGTAAATAAAGTTTTTATATTATAAATTTCCTATGAAATGCGTAAAGCCTTGAATATTGTAGAGGATTGGTGCAAGGAACATAAACTGGCAGTAAACCCTATTTCGGACTTCGCTTGTTTATTGTTGATTCCTTTATTTTATACACTGTGACATTGAATGATTTGACATGAATACTTAGTTCAGTATTTTATTATTTTTTACTTTATTTTTGTTTATTTTATGTGTGTGTATTTGACATATCGTATTTTTATTGACATTTGAATTTGAATTGTAAATTATTATTTATTTTATTTAATTATTGTGAATGTGAGGACCTTGTGGGTCACTTTTTGTTGTTTTTTTCCCACGACTGTCTGGCAGTTTGAGTACTATAAGCGACCTACCCAAATGTCCTTTCTTTGGTATTGTTCGTCGTTTCGTTGAGCTCCTTGAGTTATAAGTCGAGCTACACGATAACTGACAAATGCTTGCACTAACTGGACAGGTCCACTCAAATCTGTGTGGTTCTTTCTTCAAAAAACCACTAATCTGCATAGTCCTCATGTGAATTAAGCAAGATTGTCTGGACTTCAAAAGAGACTATGACCTCTGAGTTTGTTTCGGCTGTTTCTTCTCAGAGTAGTCAGGTACGAAACACCGGCCCCATCTAGTTTAAAAAAAAGGACGTGTAAAAGTGTTTGAGAAAACCTACTTGCTGAATAAATATTATTTATCATTTACCAAAACTGAAATGGTACTGTTCACAAAGAAAAGAAAGTTGGCAACCCTACAAATACCAAATTTCTTTAGGACCACTCTAAGCCTATCGATTGAACCTGGGCAAGTGCGCATCTGTTTGGATAAACAGCTGAATTGGTCAAAACACACCGATTACATCACTACAAAAGCCAGCATAGCACTACGGCAATGCAAAAGACTGCTCGTAAGGAATTTGGGCACAAGCTGGCCATACACTAGTCATCCGAGTAATCACCACATACGGCTCTTTACTTTGGCGGCCCCAGAACCAACCCTTAAGGTGGATGCGGATTTCCGGATAGTATGCCCTAGTTACAGGTGAATTTACCAAGTATGCTTGGATAACCAGAGTCAAAGCTTTTTTTTTTTTTTTTTGTTGCCGGGGTGGAAAATCCTCGATGGATGTCCTCCGCCCTGGGGAGAGCGGAGGGGTCTGTCAGACTCGTACTGACTAAAAACCACCCCGGTGTTCCCTTCCCACACTTGCACCGGGGATCATGGGAACTAGTGCGCCTTCCACGATCCCCGGCTAGTGCCGGCCCGCCACTGCGGGCCTCCTCAGGTCGGCGGGGGGAGTGAGGTGTACTCCTCCCGCGACGTCCTATAGGGGCGCGCGCGGAACACTACGCGCCACCGCCTCGGGTCCAGTTATTCGGCGGGGCGGCGGACCTCCCCAAGTCCACCGTCCCTCTGGACCCGTCTAGGGGGGCTGGAAGAGGGCGTTGTCCGCCCTCCGCCGACGCCCGGTTCGTCTGCTGCGGGTCGGGAGAGTGGTCTCGACCTCCCTCAACCTCTCCGCAGCCTCCTTCTGTGAGATGACCGTTTCACAGAAGGAGATCACCGCATCCCACGACTCTGCGCTCCCGACCATCGCGCGAGCGACGGCCGGCAGCGACAGATCGGTTCCCACTTCTGTCACGAGGGCACGGCGTGGCTCCTCCCATGCGGCACACTCTGCCAGCGTGTGCCGAGCCGTGTCCTCCAGACAGTGGACGCAGTGATGACACCGAGCGTCCGGCTCCCTGTTTATGCGACACAGGTACTTCCCGAAGCAACCATGCCCCGAGAGCACCTGCGTCGCCCGAAACGACAAGGAGCCGTACCTCCTCTCGAGCCATTCCTCGAGCACCGGTCGGATCGCCTCGATGGTGGCGAGGCCGGCGGTAGGGCGTAGAAGCCTGTCCCGCCACTCCGCCACCAGGACCTCGCGGAGCTGAGACCGACGCAGATCGATCTCTCGCTGCATCGGTCCACCGCCCCGCGCCCGCACCTCCTCGCGCCACCGATAAAGTGACGCGAGGACTCTCGCCTCTAGGTCCCAAGGTGGCGACCCGGCCAGTGCAACCAGAGTCAAAGCTGCTCCAACTAAATATGATCAAGATGTATGCAACGGATGATTAATTATTTCCTATTACAAACTTAATAATTTTGAATACCTACTCAGTACTTACTTATTAACAACTACTTATTAGAGGTAGGTACCTCCTCTACCAAGTGATACGAAAATAAACAAAACATCAATTAAGTACTAGTACCAAGGAAAAAAAAACTTGCGAGTCACGCGAGTTCCATGATTTTTGTTCACTCGAAAAGTGCTCAACGCGCCTAAAGAAGTTGTATCTTGTATCTCTTGAATTAGATTTGTTCTTGTACATTTTTAAAAATGATTATCTTAACATCAGTTCATAAAAACGTAGGTTTCTTTCACCGACGCGCGACGCTACTTGGACCGCCCAATCTCCTCTCCGGCTGATGCTCCAAGGTAACCCGCGACATTCAAACTTACGTTTTTACAATTTGCTGGGCATTGCTTTGTATGTTGATGGAAATATCAGTCGCGGCTGTAAGACGTACGAGTATGTAGTTACAGACTTATAATCATCAAAATCATAATACAACCCTCAAAGTTCATAAAAGTCGAAGAAGTCGTAACGTAGCAGGTGCGCGACGCGACATGTGGTTACTGTAACCCGCAGTCGGCACTCGGCACTGACGACCACTTGACGACCACAGCCGGGCTCTGCAGCGTGTGACAACGATAAACACTAGAAACATCCACTCTACATCTGCAACTTGAAACATTGATAGGCGACACTCAAGCGTATGTCGCCTATCACCATGAAATAATGCTTATCACTCCCAGTCGCCTCTCAGTCAATAATCTCTTATTTATCCGTGTTAGTAAGTGCAGGCTTGAGCATGGCGGCGACTGCAGCGAACTCGTCATTAATCAGCAGATAAAATTATTTTTCATAAAATTGAATAATTTTTCGTAGCCTTTTGAAGTAAATTGTACAATTAGCGTTACACCAAAATGTAAAAAGGGCTTTGAACCCTAATGGCCATTTTCAATTACTTACTAATACACACTTGCTCATAAAGTGGCTCTAATTTCACCGCAATTAGGCACATAATGACACCTGTAATCAAACTGTGACTTTTCCATTGCTATTATTCACAAGTGAGTTATAGGTTTTTTTTTTTTATTGGTTGAATTGCTTTGTTCTCAAAAAAGTTTCGATACAAAAAAGATCGTGTTCAATAGTACAAATAAATTGATATACCTATTGCTTTCTCATTTCATGCAACTTCGTATCTACATAGATAATTTCAACTTATAAGTTTTTAATAAATAAAACTTTCACTCAAATTTAACTTTTTTTTCTCTGTATTAAATAAAACTTTGAATTCCCCATTTCGTACGTGGGTAAAACGCTACCCGCGAAAAACAAAAAAAAGAAACCTCATTCTTTTAGTCTATGGCCGATCGCCATTGTTAGATGCGCGCGCATAGGAAAACTGATTAATTATTCCCGCCATTGCGAAAAAAAATTCACAACTCGTTTTCACTGTTGAAATTATAGTTATTTTTAGTATTATTTTATTCTCAAGTGTGTTGAAAAACGTCGTATGATACACGTGTGTGTTGATGATTACCGTCCTCGGCTCTCTTAAGAACCTCGCCTAACGGCTCGGGTCTCAATGACGCCTCAGCGGTAATCACCAACATTACACACTTGTACCTATTCCATACACCTCCTCGAAAACTGTTTCTTTTCGCACTAAGATTAGGTTTAACATGCGCTGTAGGTATTTCACACCCGTGCGTTTTTTGACAGTTTTCCAACACGTGCGGTAATGAAAATCGCCACAGATAACTATAACTTTAAGCCTATAGTCAGATGTGAATGTGTTTTTTTATTATTTCGGCAAGTAATAAGCGTCTTTACGACATAACAATTTTTTGAATATTCATATTGTGTTTTTATTAAACAGAATATCATAAACTTGACAATTTAAAACTAAGTAATATTTTATAAACATTTTAACATTTATTTGTGTTATAAATTAAAAACATTAAAAAAAAACTATTTATTATAATTAGGCTGTCAGCGGTGTCATACCTTTGCTTCTCCTTCAACCTGACGAAAGCAAAACGCGGATAAAAAGAAAATTAAAATCATAGTTTCCTATTATTTAATGACTAAAATGTTTTTCATTTAAGTATCTTATTTTATTTCTTCAAAAGTGTATTGATAAACGTCCTTTGATACACGTGGACATTTGTTATTGCAATTCTTGGCTCAATAACAAACTGGCCTACTGCTCGTGTGTTAATTCGGCCTCAATTACAATAACAAACTTTCCCCACTTGTATCAAAATGTACTATTATAACATATTATTATGACATTAGTCGTTCCTGCTGGCCGGGCCCGGGCATTTTTATCTTTTACCCTTCCACAAGCCCCTACGTGAGTCTGCGTAATACTGGTCAGTTTTCCTCACTCGTCAGTTTATTTAATTCGTCAGTTTCGTTGCTTCGTCACTTTCGCTGATTAGACAATTGTGTTAATTGGACAGTTGCGTCAACTCGACAGTTTCTGTAACTTGCCAGATTCGTTGACTCGTCACTTATGTACCTTGGTCACTTATGTACCTACCTTCTTCAGAAGTCGGTGACCTTTGTTTTGTTGGTTTAGTTTTTTTGCCACCGACTTCTGAAGCTAAAGTTATTTTTCACTTTTTTGTGTTTTTAGAAGTCGGTTTTATTTTTTGCAAAAAAGTTTTTTATTTTTCATTTTTTAGTGTTTCACATGCGCTTACCCCTTTTATAGCGTACTGGCGTGATGTTATGTCATGAACTGGTGTAAACAATAGACAGACATGAGATTTCAGCAATCCCAGTCCATTTGCTATTATTTGTTGAGGAGTTACGTTACCTATCTCCAAAGTTCTTCATCAGATCTTCACCAAATTGAAGGGGGACCACTCCGAGAAAGTACTCTTCCGAAAACTATCCAAGTCGCTTCATGTGTGACTATAAAGTTTGAAGAGTTCTCCCTATTTCTCCAGGATCCCATCATCACATCCTGACTTATGATAATAGGCTTGATGATAGGCTTGTTTCCACCATCAATAAATTGCAAATCTATTTAGTCCGTCAGTTAGAGTATTAGAAAATAATGGACACGTATTTTTTGTTTTTGTAAATCAACGAATATTGACAAAGATAAAACGAATCAAAACTCGGGAGTGGGCGCTCGTGACGTCAATACTCACTAAGAATCATACCGAACAGTGACGTATTGGGAATTTTAAAAGCGTCGTATCTTCGTCAATTTTGTTTTATGTGACAAAAGAAAAAATACGGGTCAAATATTTTTTGATAATCTAAGTGACAGACTAATTAGATTTTTTAGTCAGTTAACAAGCCTATTATGGGACCACCTGTAAAGCATACCCTTTCAAACAAAATAAAAATAATCCAAATCGGTCAAGCAATCTTCGAGTAATCGGGGAACATAAATAAATTAAAAAAAAAAGATTCCGACGAATTGAGAACCTCCTCCTTTTGGAAGTCGGTTAAAAATATAATAAACAATTATTGTGGAAAATTTAACTTTTTTTTTCTTTTTTCACTTTGGATAATAGTAAAACAGTCGTCCATTTTAAGGATAATAGTACATTATGGTACAAGTGTGTAATGTTGGTGATTACCGCTGAGGCGCCATTGAGACCCGAGCCGTTAGGCGAGTGTCTTAAGAGAGCCGAGGACGGTAATCATCAACACACACGTGTATCATACGACGTTTTTCAACACACTTGAGAATAAAATAATACTTAAAATAACTATAATTTCAACAGTTAAAACGAGATGTGAATTTTTTTTCGCAATGGCGGGAATAATTAATCAGGGGGTCTAAAATGGCCGCTTTCGCAGAATCGTAAATGAATCACGTTAAAAAAATTAAATTCTTAGAATGGTCTTTGTAGCCATTACAATAAAGTCCATTTTAAGAATTTTAAATTTTGTTCAATAAAATGAATCACGAAAATTAAAAATTCTTAAAATGGACTTTATGGTCATGGTTACAAAGACTATTTTAAGAATTTTATTATTTTTACGTGATTCATTTACGATTCTACTAAAGCGGCCATTTTAGACCCCCAGTTTTCCTATGCGCGCGCATCTAACAATGGCGATCGGCCATAGACTAAAAGAATGAGGTTTCTTTTTTTTTGGCTTTTCGCGAATAGCGTTTTAGCCACGTACGAAATGGGGAATTCAAAGTTTTATTTAGTACAGAGAAAACAAAAGTTACATTTGAGTGAAAGTTTTATTTATTAAAAACTTATAAGTTGAAATTATCTATGTAGATACGAAGTTACATGAAATGAGCAAGCAATAGGTACATTAATTTATTTGTACCTACTATTGAACACGATCTTTTTTGTATCGAAACTTTTTTAAGAACAAAGCAATTCAACCAATAAAAAAAAACCCTATAAAATAAAATAAATAAACAAAATCATTTTATTTCAGGCATTGCACATAATCACATACAGTTCACCCATAGCAGCTACGTAATGTTATATATATAATGATTGAAGATTAAATTAAATTAGATTAGATTAGATTATTAAATTAAATTAAAATCCTGACCTATAACTCACTACTGAATAATAGCAATGAAAAAGTCACAGTTTGATTACCGCCGCAATTAGGCACATAATGACACCTGTCATTATGTGCCTAATTGCGGTGAAATTAGAGCCACTTTATGAGCAAGTGTGTTGAAAAATAATGAATCTGTAATTCAGTTCATTATTACAATTATTTAACAATATAACAATTATAATTCTCACAGATCTTTGAAAATAAAAAAAATTACAATTGAAACACTCACAAAATGAGTTCGTTTCATATTTCACTAGATTCTGCCAGCGGCTTCGCCAACGTAAAGAATGTGCAAAATTATTTCCAAATCCGTTCGGGATTTTTCAGTGTTGTCCTTGTGTGTAATCAAATAGTAATAATAAATAAATAGATCTCAATACATATTGAACATTAAAACAGAGGAAATAGGTAGTTTGTAAATTTCAATATTTGTATTGAGATCTTTTTATTTATTTGACCGACTGTACTTCGACTGACGAATTGGGTATAAGTGACGAATCGACGAAACTGGCAAATTATGGAAACTGCTGAGTTGACGCAACTGTCGAATTCACACATTTGTCCAATCAGCGAAAGTGACGATTCAACGAAATATGTCAAACATGATAAGGTAATGTTTACTGATATTTTGATTTAATCATGTGCATCAATGTTGTGATTCTTGTTATTATTTAATTTATTCATATTCTCATAATTGATTATTACTAACTTGTGATTCGATTCAAACTGCTTTTACTGCTTATATTGGGCCACCAGATGAAGGCAGTGCCTAGTTTGGGGCCCACGGGCCCACAGCTACTTTTGTATTCTTCTAACTTTGCGCATTATATTTTTTTTTTCTATGATTGCATGTTATTGTTATGCAACTCGTGCGTGTCAATTAACTGAATTTAATGTTTGTTTACCATACTCGTGGCCAGTGAAGGGAGCGCGCGTCGCGTGCGCACCCCGCCCACTGCACGCGCTTCTGATGCTCCGATAAGTATTAAGTGTGCTTGACACGACGACAGCTGGACCGACTACGAGGGGCGCTACACGAGTTGTGAGCCATGATCAACTGAAGATGGAACCACAGTTTGTGGTTCAGACAGAATGAGTGATGTGATCGTTACCGCCATACGAAATTTTGATTAGGCTTCAGCTATGGGCAAGCTGAAGCTCAGCGAAAATACCTATTACCTTTTGTGGGATTGAATATTGATAGGATTTGAAATGCTTAAACGATGGTAATCTGGAAATCGTTAAGATCAGATAGTTTCGATATGCCTTGTTTTTGCCCTTTCTTTGGCGTGCCACATTAAGGACGCCATTAACGCACTTTGGCACAAATACTTTCGAGGAAGTGGACGATTAGACCAGCATAGTTTTTCGATTTCGATTAGGAAAGTCGTAAGTATGTCTATCTCGCTCGCTTTCGCAATACCAAAAAAAGACAGACATACGACTTGTGGAATCGGAATCGAATCGAGCGTTTGTGAATAACTAGGCAGATCACATATGACTGGGAAAATATGCTGCCAATTCCATTCCAGAGCAGAATATTTGAATGCGTGGTAGTTACTCAGATGAGTATACACTGCGATGTGACGGTGGTTGTGATACTGACAGATGCTGGTGTGTATTGATGCGACCATAGCATGCAGTGGTGCTCTGGTGCACAACTGCACACTGGTGTGACACTGGAGTGCGTGCGGCTGTCAGTGCGCGGGCGCAGGGCGGTGTGCGGGGCGGGCGGGGTAAGGGAGGGGGAAGCGCGGGTACGCGTGCCGGCTATTTCGGAGACGCTATCGGAGGGCCTGCAAATAGCGCGCCCAGAATACCGCGCAAAGGTTAGCTAAATATCGCACACCGGCAGCGTGACCTCCCCCCCCCTCACGCCACCGCGTCCCGCGCGCTCACCACATGCCGAGTGCCGCTGCGACCTGCTTCCGCTAACAACGACACCTACGCTCCAGTCTCCCATTTACGTTCGCTACAGTATTTACTACGAGTCTGATGGATAGTGGACTGCACCCATGACTGCTAAACACAATATTGTTTCAAAGATTAACATCTCTCTAGGCACAACTGCACAAGACACCTAGTAATCTACAGTGTAATAATTAATACTCATGTCTAGTTTTAGATTTAAGCACCAATGTTTGTATGTCTCACCGTAAAATTGTAAACGCATTATTTTTCGAAAGATTATTAATCTATCAAAGTGAAACCGTAGAATTGTGAAATGATGAAAAGTGGTTGAACAGAATACCTGGTACATTTTGATACAAGTGGAGAAAGTTTGTTATTGTGTCCGAGCCGGAATAACACACAAGCCGTAGGCGAGGGTGTTTTTGAGCCGAGAACTACAATAACAATGTCCACGTGTATCAAACGCTTGTTTTCAATACACTTTTGAAGGAATAAAATAAAATGAAAATTATTTTTGTCATGAAGTATAACGAAACTATGAATTTCATTTTCTTTTTTTCCGCGCTTTGCTTTCGCTACGTTGAAGGAGAAGCAAAGGTATGAAGCAGTTATACAGGACGGTGTTAAGTTAAACAAGAGTGCATAGTTGCTTTTTAACCGCGTGCTCAATTTTGATGACCGAGCAAGCGAAGGATTCTAAAATTAAAAAAATAGGATCCTGAGCGTTAGCGAGGGAATCAAAAGAGCACCAGGTGAAAAATCACTGCACTCGAGTGCAACACGGTAACTTTTCATCTCACAACAAACGCATCGCTGAGGCGGGAACCTCAGCGAGGAAATGACTAAATGCAAAAAAAAATATACAATCGCAAGATACTTTTATTTCAGTTTGGGTATTAACTACTACTTTATGATAAGTGAGTATTACAGAATAATCTTTAAATATTAACAAAAAGGTATAATTAAGAAATTATTAAAAGTAACGCGCGCCATAGTGTCATAATCACGCATAAACTACTTACTTATTAAAAAGACTACACCAAGCAGGTTCCGAGTCTGAGTTTTTAACAAATTAAAAAAGGTTGTGATGATAAATTCGGCACCATGGCAATGGAGGAAGAATTAAATAGGTTTAATGATGTTTTGAATTCACAAACTTAGTGCACACGAATTTACTTTATCCTCTAGCTAGCGGATAAAAACGGCTTTTGCACTCAGATATCGAAGAGCAAAAATACTCTTTCCGAGATAAGGGGATAAAAAATAGTTTTTTCATCCCCCCATCTCGGAAACCGTATTTTTGTTCTTCGATATCCGAGTGCAAAACCCGTTTTTATCCTCTAGAGGAATAAAGTAAATTTGAATTTAGATCATCGTGTGCACTAAGTTTGTGAATTAAAAACATCATTAAACCTGTTTACTTCTACCTCCATGGTGCCGAATTTATCATACAACCTTTTCTTTGTTAAAAACTCAGACTCGGAACCTTCTTGGGGTGTTTTTTTTTAAATTTGCTTTGCGCGCGCCATTTTCTTTTCACGTCATTTTGTTAAAACCTTAGGTTAAAAACAAGAAACTTGAAAACAAGTGAAAAACCCAAAATAAGTGGTTCTAGCGACGAGGAAGTTTATTTGACGCCAACAGAATTAACTGAAACTGTTAATAAAGCGCAATTTTTTTTTTGCGTTGATTCATTTCCTCGCTGAGGTGGGATGAAAAGTTACGTGTTGCACTCGCGTGCAAAGATTTTTCACCTCGTTCTCTTTTGATTCCCTCACTAAGACTAAGATTCTAAGTTTTGAATCCCTTGCATGCGCTCGTGATTCAATTTTAGAATCTTTCGCTTGCTCGGTCATCAAAATCAAGCACGCGGTTAAAAAGCAACTTTGCACTCTTGTATAACAAATAACTATTTTTAAATACTTTTGAATAAATTCACATAAGTACACAAATAAATGTTCATTTGTTTATAAAAGTAAATATAAGTTTTAAATAATCATGTTTATCTATGATATTCTATATATAAACACATGTTAAATACTTATTCAAAAAATTTTAACGCCGTATAAAACGCATAAGTTTTGCTGAAATTAAAAAAAACGTTCACCTTGGACTAAGGATTGATGTAAGTATAGGTACTTATAGTTATATGTGGCAATTTTCATTACCGCACTCTTGTTGGAAAACTGTCAAAAAACGCACGTGTGTGAAATACATTGCATGTTGAATCTAATCGTAGTGCGAAAAGAAACAGTTTTCGAGGAAGTGTATTGAAAAATGTATGTACAGGGTGTAAACCACCTCATCACAAAGCCGTTAACCGAGCATTCTGTACATCAAACTAAGTAACTTTACGCAAAAAATATTGCTGGGAAACGACTTTTTTTTTGAGGTTATAAATCATGTTTTGTGGTAGAACTCAATGTAACGCAATTAAAACATTGTGCTGATGGATGAATTGAATAGCACGGGGGTCGTGGAGGTGTTAAAAATTAAAATCTTACAAAAAATCTTGTATTTAAAAAAAAAACTGGTCAAAAAGCTGTAACTTTGACCCCCCATATCTCCGTAACTAGAAGGTTCTCAGGTATTGTGTAGAACAAAAAAATGATCGGAACGATGAGGAAAACAAGTGCCTTTCGGCTTCGTGAAGAGGTGTTTTACACCCTTTATTTAAAATCGGTTTTTCCATCAGAGGTGTCTTTTTATGGTATTCGACGAAGAAAATTTTTGGATCTTCCGTCATGGGTGTCGTTTTCGTGGTTATGGGTCGCTAATAACGAAAATGAGATCAAAATAAAATAAAAAACAGACCATAACAGGCGAAGCAGAGTAGTGTCGTCATCTTATTTTCTGACCAGGACTGAGAAGAGGGCCGCGATTCCTTGCCTGCCGCTTGGATACAACCACCCGTAGACGTTGATGGGGAACTAGGTACTATACAAGTATACACGCAGTAAGAACTAAGACACACTATTTTCGTCAACAGTTCAGCAAGTCGGTTTGTCCTTGTCGTGTTGGTCGCTTTCGTTTGTGTCCTGTTGCATTAAGCAGAACAAGCAAATGTCCGCCACATTCCAACACGTATGCATCTTTAAAGCAATCTATGGTTCCAGTATTGTTGCGAGACTGATTTGGAAAAAGTTCAAAATTTCCACAACAAAATGTCATATTGACGCCCTTTGGCTTCGCTGTGATGCACTCGATGGATAGAGTAAGTAGCTATCATGGACGGGCTGATTCCTTAGGAGCTTGCTCTATTTAGACTCTGGTATAATGTAGATGACTAGCTGTTTAACAAGACACGGATTGAAATAACACTCATTTTGTTTGGCTGTGCCGATGTACATCACAGAACTGCCCAGTGCAATGCATTTATGATGACGATTTCCTATCTCATCATCTTGCAACGTTGCTACGTTACAATCTATACTATAAATGCGAGAAAACGCGAAAAACCGGAAAATAACAATCTAATGAGATGGCAACAGAGTCAGAGCGGCACGTGGTACGCGTCAAGCGTCACGCTCGCGGTACGCAAATAGCTTCATTTGGCTATCGGAGCTCCGCTCTCGCCCCGACCCGCACCACCGTGCCTTCTGCTTGCCGGACCTCCACAGCATCACGATCTGCGGAACTGCACAGGCGAAGAGCCTTTTGACATCCATCACACACGACCAGCATTGACTGTAACTGCTCCACTGATACACGGAGAGTACGGCCGGGCCATCAGTGATGCAACCAACACTCCCAACCGACTTTCTATTCAACATTTTGAAAGTAGTAGTGATCTTGCCTCATTATTGTTATTTAATTATTTGTATGTTTGTACGGAACTCTTAGTGCGACCGTTCGACTCGCAGTTGTTCGATGTTTGGGTGACACGGGAGCAGGAGGAAACGCTAAGACCTCTGTTTTTGATAGCTATTGCCCGCTTGCACCACAAATCACTAAACATGTTTAGCACTAAACGATTTTAAACTATCGTACCGTGGCCCAGTGGTGGCGGCTCCGACTTACAAACAGTAAGTCGTGGGTTCGAACCCAGACAGGCGCATTAATTTGTGTAATTTATTTCATCACCGCTGCTCTCAAAACGCTGAAAGGAAACATCGTGAGGAAACCGGCATGTCCTAGAGCCAAAAAAAATTGAAGACATGTGACATCTACACTGGGCCCGCCTGGTGGATTATAGCCCATTCCCTCTCATAGATGATAGAGAGGAGACCTCATGTTTCCCAGCAGTGGGAACATTAATAGGCTGATGATGATGATGGTTTGAGTGTATGTATATCGTTACAAGATGACAGATACCGTATGGTGGTAATTGGGGATAGTAATGTCTGGTACGACGTACGGTACTTGGTTCTTGTGTTACTGTAAGCACTGCGGCAGGTACGCCTGCAGCCCACAGTGCCACATGTGCGGATACGACTATACCTATTGCTACGCGACACCACGCAGCGCAACATGACGCCGTCTCCTCATTTGTAATAGTTTAATGTTTAGTGGTTTTTTATAAATATGTATGTTAGTCTGTAAGGTATATGTAATATGGGTCTTTTGTTACCTGAATTAAATGATATATTATTATTATTATACAAGATGCTATACTTCAATTTCAACTCCTCGTGTTAAGGAGGAATTGAAATTGAGCTTTTGTGAAAGAAACACCACAATACCTATGTCTTTTTCCAGGTCCCAGGGCGTCTACGCCTACCTATTAATTGTCCAATTACATATCGATCGGTTCAATGGTTTTGGTTTACTATCACAATAAAATTATGATGCAGTAAACTTAACTGTCTATTGTCACTCGTGGCATCTCGCAAATCAACCTATGTGCTGGCATCTGCTTAAATGGACTATCCTGTGGGTGCTTGGAGAAGGCCTCCAGCCAGGGTCAAATAACTCACTAACTAAGTGACTGCGCACTAAGGGCACCTCCTGTGGAGTATGAGCTTCGGCTTATGGCGTCGCTGGGGGAAGGCAGCAAAGGGTCCGGCTCGATCTGAATGATATCATTGTTTAAAGGCTTATTTAAAACTACATTCTCAGCATCGCAGGCTGGTTCTAGCAGAAGTCGGGATGGGCATAAATAGGGTCGTTGTGACGGGCCACGACAGCGCGGCGGTTTGTGTCTGTGTTGACAGATCGTACTGATTTCTTGAAGAAGGGTGATGGGATCGTGGGGAAATGTGCTAAAACTAGACGTCGGCGAATTTTGCTAAAACGCGATGGTTCGTATCGGGCTGCCGATACGTTCAGAGGGTGAATTCAAATGGCGAGAAAGAAACAGAAGTACCTAATAGGTTTCTGATTAATACCAAAAAAACGGCAATTTAAAAACATATTTGTTGGTTTAATTAGATGTAATAAAGCATAAAAGACATTTTTTTTAAAGAAGAAGAAGAGTGAGAAGCAAGAAGTGCAACAAAATATTTTTTTTCATGAAAAAAAAATGTTAATCAAGAACAAATCTGTAGGTGAAAGCTAAAGGACCTTAAGTCCATTTTTTTGTCTTTTTATGTTTTAAATGATTTTTATTCAGAATAGTACATAATCTGAATAAAAAAAAACGAAAAAAAACATAAAAATGACAAAAAAATGGACTTAGCTTTCACCTAAAGAAATGAATCTTAGGGCCGGTATTTCAATGTCACCTTAACTTATTGCTTAAGTTAAGTCCTGCATTTAAGCTAAGTGTCATTTTTAGAAGACAGAAGTGTATTTCAATCCGGATCTTCCTCGCCTTAACTAATCTAGGATAAATCGCAATATTGCAACATAATAAACAGAATATGTCATTTGAGTGTGGTTTCTGTTGTCATCCTACTACATTGTTTATTTTTTTCAAGTTTTAAAAAGTTCGGAGAAAAAAGTTTTAAGTTCACGACATTGTTGAGTTGTCTGAACAATTGAGTAATTTGAGTAGTATCACGTAAGTACATACCTGCCTACCGTTTTCGCTCTTTCTCTACGATTTTACAACTTGGCAATTACTCAACTCTAATATGTTTTTTGTTCAGTAACTATACTTTTAGCTCGAGCAGTGATGATGAAGATATGATTGAATTTATCAATTATTCAACGACCCCGCGACGTATACGAATTTATAGAACATGAGAGACTAATTTCCAGAAATGGAATGAAGGTGAATTTTACGACCGATTTCGTTTAACGAAACGTACAGCATACGTTGTGCTGGAACAGTTATGAGACCAAATCAAATGGCCTACTACGAGATAATATTTCGCAAGAATGTCTGTACCTGCATTTAGGTACATAGGTTCCTCACAGCCTTTTTTATCATTTTATCAACTTACAAAATATTGTATATGCGGCATAAAAACCTTTTTGCGGGTCAGAATTATTAACCATAAAGCAACTTTTTTTTGAGGTTGACACACGCTAATCTCAGATCGGAACTTAAGCGACAGAAATCTGTCACTTAGATTAAGGCTAGTTAGGGTGGACTTTATTTGCCGCTTAACTTTAATCCAATATTGAAATACACATACCTAAGTCGTTCTTAAATTTAATCCTGGATCACTTCGAGATAAGTCACTATTGAAATACCGGCCCTTAGTCTATTTTTGGCTTTTTCCATAAAATACCTACTATATTTTTTGGGGTGTAATATATTTTTTGTAGCTTATTTTGAAAAATACTATATTTTGCTGAAGAAATGTTGGCAACCTTAGTTACATCTTACATCATTGTCAACACTTTCTGAAATTCACAAAGCTACTTTACCTTAGTTGTATTTGTATTTAGGTACGTGATAATTATGGATAACCATCAACTAACATCTATTCACAGCTTGTTCGCACAGTAACTGTAACTGGTTCACAATAAATATTTCGCCTGATCAAAATAATAGTAGGCAATCCACTTCGAATCCGCGTATCGATCATCACACCAGCCGCACTTAGCATCGACAGAGACGCGCGCCCGCGCATGCTTCGCGCACTACACTACACTACCGACCGCTCGACCGGGACCGGCGCGCGACGCGACGCCAGCGTGCCTGCGCGCCGCGACGGCGACGATACCGAGCGGGAACGAGCGCCGCGCTCCACGCTACTTGCTACTGCTCGCTCGACAAGCATTCACTCATATTAAAACAAACCAAGGACTCATGGCTTGAACTTCCGATTCCGCCCACGAAGGCTGTGACGAAGGTTACAGAACTAGGGACAAGGCAGGGAGGGCAACGGAGGTAGTCCTTGGTTATTCCGACTTTAAACACACACAAATAGTCTCAATGGGGAGCGCTGACACAGCCAGAAGCATAGCGAATAGAAGATACATAAATCAAACGGCCAGTGGCAGTGGCATTTACCTCGGATCACAATAATTGGGAGTGGTGACACAAAGTTGCTTGTTTCCTACGGCTATCGAACTAATGTAACGTCATACGGGCATAGGTATACAGGGTGTAAACCACCTCATCACGAAGCCGGAAGCCGTCAACCAAGCATTCTGTACATCAAATTAAGTAACTTGACGCAAAAATTATTGCTGGGAAACAACTTTTTTTTTTGGGGTCAACAATCACGTTTTGAGGTAGGTATAACTCAATGTAACGCACTCAAAACATTGTGCTGATGGCACAATTAAATAGTACGGGGTTCGTGGAGGTATTTAAAGTAAAAATCTGGCAATAAAAAATTGTACCTATTTAAAAAAAAACTTGTCAAAAAGTTGTAACTTTGACCCCCAATATCTCCGTAACTAGAAGGTTCCCAGGTATGGTGTAGAGCAAAAAAAATGATCGCAATGACGGGGAGAACAAGTGACATTTTAACAATTTGGACCCCCGGGCTACCAGGGGTCCAAATTGGGTGGTTTCTGAGAAATCAAGCTTTTAAAGATTTCTTTGAAATTTTCCACCTCTACACCATAAAGTGCTAATAGTAAGAAATATACGCCGTTCATGATTTATTTATTTATATAATACATGGAAGACTTACAGCTAATAAATACAGGAAAAAAAGGAAATCATAGTCACTAGAAAGCCAATTACAAGTCCTCACGTATAGACGTATTATAGTTATTTATGGTGTAAGCACAAAAACACAAAACACAGCTTTAATATAAGTGAGAAAAAAAAAAAAAAGTGTATTTTAACCTACCATTTCAGACAGACAAAGCAGTCACTTTCTTCTGTTGGAACGTCATTTAAGCAGGATCAGGGACGGCAGAGTAACTGACTGTTTTTTTGCTTTGGTTCCAACAGCAAATGACCACAGAGGATTTTGAGGCACGGAGAAAACTCGGTATGTAAGGGTGGTCACCCATCCACAGACCAACCTCTTCAAGCACGGCTTAACCTAAAGATCGACCCGAGCGGCTGTTATTATTTATCCACGAGCCACTCAGCAGGCCCTGATCCAACAAAGAATGAAAGAAAAAAATGACCAACAGAAGAAAATGACTTCTTTGCCTGTATGAGAGGATATGTTAAAATTCACCAAATAGTGACAGATTTTACCAGATCTGATCGACCAGGACCCGGCGCAATGAGTCAAGAGGAACAATTCCTTCGTACGTGATTGCTGTGTAACTTTATCCGTGTTATGCAGTGCTTGCAACGGAAGCAAATAAAAAGGAATAAATCTTTGTTTTTGGGACATTTTTCATTGATGCTCCGCTCCTATTGGTGATGTTAGCCTTCCTTGATGAACGGGCTGTCCAACACTAAAATATGTTTTTAACTCGAACCACCATTTCCTCAAATAAGGGCGTTCAACCAAACAAACAAACTCTTCAGCTTTATAATATTAGTGTAGATTCAAGTAGGTAACAATTTAATTTCTCGGAAATCTTTGCATTAATCGCTCATATATTCTACTTATGGTTTTCCAAACAAGGGCTTCCCTCGAAAGCTTGCTCATGCTGGCTCACTCGAGACGGCTGCACACATAGGTGTAAGTCGTATCTATTTTGTATATAGTTTGTTTCATATTTTTTTCTTTTTTTTACTAACATTAGGTTAATACATAAATGGATTGTACCTATTTGATCTGAAATAAAATTTATATTATTATCATTTACGTTTGCTTCCTTAGACACTTGATGACAGTGATAGGTACTTCAGCTAGGTCGAAAGTTCTCATCAAGGTGCATGCAATAAGCCGGGACACGATAATATAGCCGCTGTAAACCGTTGAATACTTCTTGCAATTCAAATTTCTAACTCTACGTCCCATGAGGCCGTGTCTTAAAAGTGCATAACCTCTAAAGCTTTGAAATCTTCAAATATAATACGGTGACTTTCGAGACATTCCAATTTTAGAGTATTAGCACATATGTTTTATGTGAGTTCAACCTTTTTGAATAAAATCGGATTGAGTTTTCAAACATAATTATGTCAAAATGAAATATACACACATCAAAAGTGTCTAGGGATCAACATATATTTTTGCAATAGCTTTTCTCCTGATTGATATTAATTAAAATTTTCTTTAAGGATTCATCAAATAAAGTGTTTTCGTTTGTCACAGTAACGATAAACCAAGTCACCTTTGCATTAATAAAGAAATTTGCCATTTTCCTAATGGGATTTTTGACATTTGAACCACTAACATTAAAGTTCGAAAAAAAGACTGAAATAAAAGTTTTCTTTAAAATTTTATTTCGAATACTAACAACACAAGAACATCGGTTTGGCATACTCAAAATGAGTTCATCCAAATCACGCTGTGGAATGGCCGCCCATGTTCGTTGCAACAACAAAAAAAGGTCTTCTTGCGACTGGATACCCTCCATATTCGGCAGAACTCTTCTCTGTAGCATATCCTCCTTTGTGTCATATTTTTAACCTTGCCCTCCAGTCCGGCTTATACCCAGAGCAATGGAAAACTTCGCGAGTCACTCCTATCCCTAAAACCTCCGACAAAACATCGGTAGAGAAACACAGACCCATCGCTATCCTCCCAACCGTTGCCAAGGTTTTCGAGCATATTCTCCATACCGTGATTTACAAACACGTTGACAAGCTATTTTCTGATGCCCAACACGGTTTTCGACGGGGTCGCTCCGTAGACTCCAATTTGCTAATCCATGTTGACTACTTATCCAGTAGCTTGGACACCGGGAGGCAGGTCGACGCTCTATATTTCGATTTCCAAAAAGCCTTCGACACAGTTGACAACGATATATTGTTGACAAAACTAGAGGCCATAGGTTTCTCGTCCGGACTTCTCAGCTTCTTTGCCGACTACCTTCGAGATCGCAAGCAGTTTGTCAGACATGGTTGCTTTGAATCTAAACCTTATAACACCCGCTCGGGCGGGCCACCTCTGTTCTTGATCATGATTAATGATTTGGTAACGGAGGTTAAGTTTGCCAGGTGCTTGCTATACGCTGATGATCTAAAATTGGTTGCACAAATCAGATCGGACGAGGACTGTATACTCCTACAAAAGGACATTGATGCCGTTTATAGGTGAAGCATTGTAAATAAACTTCCTCTCAACACAAGCAAGTGCCACGTCATGACATACGGTAGAGGGTTGCGACCAATCCATTTCAACTACAGATTGGGTGGCGACATAATTTCTCGAGTGACCAACGTAAAGGATTTGGGAGTGACTTTCGACCGCTGTCTGACATTTAAAGACCACATTTCTACCCTTGCGAAGGAGTCTTTCAGGCGTCTGGGCTTTGTGATGCGAAATGCTCGTGACTTCCGCAACCCTAATGTCCTTCGTTTATTATACACCACTCTAGTTCGAAGCAAACTTGAGTCTAGTGCCTGTGTCTGGCACCCTTACACCGCTACCCAGACATTGATGCTCGAAAAGGTGCAGAAAACCTTTCTAAGAGGCTTTTTCCAAAAGTTATTTTACTATTTTCCTTTCCTGTACCCTACCAACTATCTGTTAGGAGCGTTGGGATTTAACTCCTTGGAGGTGAGAAGAGGTGCTGAGCAGCTCAAGGTAGCCTGTAAAACCCTAAGAGGACTAATCGACTGCCCTGAGCTCCACAGCCTTTTTTGTCGGCTATTCGTGCCCGATAAATACATCGGACAACGCCAATGCCGCCGGCATAGTCTGTTCGCCCCACCGTCATCTAAAACTGTCGCCAGAGCTGAATCTCCGGTGTGTCGTACTCTTAAGACGCTCAACGCCCTTCTGATTGCCAACCCCGAATGTGATGTGTTTGCGGATGAATGGAGTAAGGTTATGCGGTTATGTCTGATTTTCTGTGAGAGAAAGTATGCAAGAGTGTCCACTGTTCCATGTTAGTTTGAGTAATTAATTTAATTCGAACCATTATAATGTATTGTATTTCTACTTTTGTTTTGTAAATTATTGTAACTGGTGTTTCTATGTTAATTATTGTAATTGGTGTTACCGTTTTAATTAACTATAAATAAATAAAAATCCCATGCATGCTCAATCGGGTTCAAGTCTGGCGACTGAGCAGGCCAGGGCAGGACATTGATGTTAGCTGCGGCGAGAGTCTGTCTTACAACTCTTGCGGTGTGCGGTCGTGCATTATCATGCATTAACTGAAATAAGGGACCGATTTGCACTTGTAGAGGAACGATGACGTCTGATACAATCGTCTCAGCATAAATTTGAGCGTTGAGGTTGCCTCTGATCCAAATCAACTCAGTTCTTCCGCCGATCCAAATACCCGCCCATACCATGATGGTTCCACCACTATAAGGATGGACTTCCTGGCAGGATTTTAATCGCTGTTGGCGTCCAGGGGTTTTCCAGTGTCGTATACGTCTTGTATCCGGTCTCATACCAAAACGAGACTCATCAGAAAACACACAAAACCACATCTCAATCTCAAGAAATCCGCATAAAAATGCTTGATCCCTAGACACTTTTGATGTGTGTAGTTTAAATCAAAAGCACAGAGTATATAACCACTCAGAGTATATAATCACTCAGAGTATATAATCACTCAGAGTATATAATCACTACGTTTAAGAGACGGGACTTCCATACAATCCATTGGAATGGCATTCACAGATTAGATATTATGTAGTAGCCAGCTACAGATACGACAGTTACTTTTCGGCAGAGTTTCCAAAGGGTCCGTTTTGGCGCTGTTGTAGCCATCGGGGTTTTGACAGAAGTATATAGATATAGTTATGTATGTGTAAGTGTGATAGTGATTGCAGGAATTTTGTTATCGATAACTAGTGATGTTCTATTATATCGACTTTTTCATTGATATCGATACTTTAATGGCGCCTTCATAAAGTTTTTGATTTATTTTTGAGGTTCAATCATAATAAAATAAAAATGATAATTTATAGGTTTATATTTGTTTAAACATTTTTAAACTAACTGATTAAATTTTTTTGATGGCGTCAATCCAAAAAGAATGATGTAGTGAGTCTTCTTTACTTTAATTTTCTCCTTTTTCCACCACCAGGATAGCCATTAACACTGTCAAACAGTTCATCAAAAAATTCAACAACTTCAGCTGTTGTGGCCATTGTAGCTCCAGCCAGAATCTAGACCATGTAATTTATCTGAAAATAAGAATAATGAACACATTAGTAAACAAATACCAGTTTTGTAGAAATGGAGACACTTTGGATATGAGACGTTACGTTGCTGAACTGTTACTGCCCTCGCAGTTGCCACAACAACTAAGAAATGTACGTTAATAAATTAAAAAAAGGTCCATCAGCATGACGCATAACAAACAATTTTAAGTGATGACATGACAAAAGATAAGGGGCACTAAGGAGCCCTCACACTGCTAAAAATATTTTCTGAGGGTGCCACAGTGAATTTCTTATTTCCTATATTGGATTAAAATTAAAAGATTAGAAGATATTTATGTATGTATATCTATACCTGCCGTTCCAATCAAAACTGATGATGTTATGACACTGTCATCTTGCTCCTCGGAGTAATTATGATCAACTGTACCAACCAACCAACCTCCCTGAAAAATTGAGAAATATTGCTGTAATACATATAAGTTGTACTCATTTTAATAAAAACCAGCCTATAACTGACCCACTGCTGGGCAAAGGCCTCTTCTCAACAGAGAAGGCACGAGCATTGATTACCATGCTTGCTCAAGACGGGTTGGCGAGTTGTACTCATACTTATAGTAAAATAATACTGATAAATGGGACTATATTTAGATAACCATACACACCAGTTGTAGTACATGTAGGTACATCCTCCTCATCTTGTTCCTTGAAATAATTATGTTCAAGTATTACATCCCACCCTGGAAACATATTTCATACAGTTATTACAGTAATTTTTAGTATTTCGAAGTTGATTTTATGTTTTCCCTATAGGTACATTACGTTCTGTTGGTTTCTAGTTGATTGAAGTTTTAATAAAAAAAAACTTATAACATCTCGAATCAAGTAGGTAATCAAAAAATAGTCCTCTTTTTACTTGAACTGAGTACTTATAACAAAACGACTTTTACATAACCCAAGAAGTTTAACAAAACTCACCAGCTACACTAAGCGGAACGCCTTATGCAACTTCTTGTTTTTCATAGACACGTTTCCTGAGTCCAATGAGGAGGGAATTTGTTGGCACTAGGAAGGCATCCACAGATTTCTAAGTTCATTGTTCTTGGGAAAACTCACTGTTGCATTGCAACCACCTACACAGCACTTTCGAATTCCCATGACGAATAATCGCACATTAACATGCACAATCAGTATTGTCTCAAACTACAGAGGAAATTGTGTATCTCAACTCAGTAAAATACGAGGAAAATTAAGGAAAATACACTCAGAGGCAAGAATTCTCTGAAGATTTTTGACAATGAGCGCATTATATAATCAAGTTTCATTTGATTATGACACTTGAGTATATAATGTTATGTGCTTGACAGACACTGACATAACAAAACCAAGATGGCGGCATGGCGCCGGCGATGCTACGCCAGCGCCAAAACGGACCCTTTGGAACTAAAGCTGTCACAGCCAAGATGGCATTACATGGCCTTCCAACACCAACAGATACTACAAAGATGTCAAACAACAGAGTATATAATCACTACGTTTAAACAGGAGTGCCAACCTAATGAACCAAATAGTGTTTACCAAATAGCTTTTTTATCGATATCGATAAAAAATATATGTAGCGTAAAAACTGAGGCTACTACTAAATATTATTATGTTTAATGTTTAGGTCATGGACCTATAAAAAAAGGCGGACGGAACTTCATTAAGAAACAACTGAAGCACCAAAATGGCGGCGGCGTAACTGTGTGTGCGTGTGTAAAGGGATGCCAGATGAAGGAAAATTTTACCCATTTTTGAACAATATTTCTATAAGATCTCCCTTGGGTTTTATTACAAGTTTTTGTGACGGATATTGTTAAAGAAAAGGTAAAATAAATAAAACACATTGAAAATAAAAATATTTACAACTTATTTAATAGGTACTTTAAATGTTAATAAAGTTTTAACATCCCTTTTGTTGGTTCAAATTTTTGTTGATTTGTCTTTTGCTATCAACACATCTAGAAATCCCTTCCAATTTAGCAATGTGGTGAAAACGAATATTTAGATACTTTTCGGCTATGTATTTAATTAAAGCTAATTTATGTTCCATTCCTGCATAAGAATGTTCAAATTCCAAATCTGAAAAAATGTTGTCGTTTGCTATAAACTTTTCCAAGATTTTGTTTAGCATGTACTGATGTTGTCTTTCATTAATAATGTTATTTTATCTTTTAAAAGTCTTCGGACCACCATCTCACAAGTGCAACAAATGTCATACAAATCTTTTGATGGAAAACTTAAGCCTCCCCTAGTTTTTAAATTTATCAACTTGTGAAAAAATAACCAGTCTTCTGTACATAGCCGCGCGATACATTTTTGGCACTTAATATTTTTAATTGCGTAATGACATATGCTGCCTGCCAGATATCCTACAATCAACTTCCTATAGTCATTAAATTCTTCTATTTCTAATCGTTGTGCCAGCTTGTCATCGTCTTTGGTGATTTCTTTCATGAATGATAGGGAGTTGTTACTAACATCATCTTCTTGTTCTTCGTGACGGTATGATGGAGTCGTTGTGTTAATTATTTGGTTGGCCGAAGAACAATTAAGCACAGCTATTTGCTCCAAAGGAACACAATTTCCAGTGGTCAGGCATCGTACTTCCCAACGCCAACAGTTTTTTATAGCAACCTTTGAACTGACGAACATTAAGGTTATCATTGAAGCCTCCTTGCATTCTGATGGATGAAAAAAACATCTCAAGATGATCCTGGCTTAATATATAGGTTGGTAGGAACACCAACCGTTTTTCGCCAATTAATTTGGCATACAGTTGCTTTAAACTGTTAATATTTATTAACGTGCCAAGGAAACCAGTTTTACATTTTGCATCTACTAAACGTTTATAAAATACAGTAATAACAAACTTCACTCGACCGTCTTTCGTTACTTTTCTTTTTGATATACATTTAATTTTCAAGTTTAATACATATTCTTTTAGTTCATCTAAAAAATTAAATATAGTATCTTTGTTCCGGGAACAGAGTGGTTTTTTGAAATCAAATTGGGTAATAGCTCGAGAATTGATTAAATCGAACATTATATTCATATTGCTAATGAAATTTTCTGTTGCCTTAGAATCTTTAAATATGTCTAGATTTAGGTCTTCTCCGCACGCTTTTATAGCAACTGCTACGCTCTCACTATATACCTGAGTGGCCAGTTTTACCTTCATTATATTATTTTTGAAACTGATATGTTTTCTTGTCAAGTGTAAACCTTCTTTCTCTTGTAATTTATTGAGTTCCTCGATATGTTCCATTTAATTTTTTGGTCATCCTTGTCCATAAACTCTCCTTTGGATTCTAAATGGTTTCTTAATAACTTCATCACGTGACTAGGGTCCAGAAAAAATGCAACCTCAGAACCATTGGCAGGATGAGTAAACGTTGTTTTTAACGACTCGGGCTTGAAATTGCAACCAAGTAAATCCAATGCATTGAAATTTGTTTGATGACCATCGCATGTTAATGCAACAACATCAATGTCAGCTTCAAAACATTTGATAAGACATAATTTTATTAAATTAGCTTTCTGTTCACCTTTTAATGTATTACTCAAGAAATAGCCCAATGGTAGTTTGAAGCGGTGGTTAATCCCAACGAGTAAAAAATCTAATGCTTGGCTTGCCAAAGGAGCACCTTCTTCAATTACTGAACCCATATCTTCTAAGCCTATATATTTTTTACCGTCCCAAATTTTCTGAGCTCTAATAGCAACTTCGTCAAAAAGTAAAGTGCACAAAGGCCGATGCTCAATTACTTGAGCTTTTGCTTTCAATGCCTGAAAAGATTCTTCAGTAAATCCTGGTTCTGCATTAAAATGTCCGTACCACTTGGCCAGTGTTTTCCGGTGAGGAAGGCAGGTATTAAAAGTTTGCCTAACGTAATCGTAAGCTTTCGGAGAATAATAGTTGAGGGTTTGGCAAAATTTTTTCATAGACGGTGAGTATTTATCTTTTTTCTTTATTTTTTTTCTATTGTAATTATTAAAAATGTTAGCAGCGACAATGTCTTCATTTAATCTGTTAAAAAGATCTGTATCAACATAATTTTCTTCTTTAAGGGTTTTTAAAATACCTTTTAAAGATTTGTTCCTATCTTGGAGACGTCTAACTTTATGATTTAAAACTTTTCTTTTCTTTTTTTGATTTTTTATCAAGGCCCGCATTTTCATCTGATCTCTCTCCATACGTCGTTTTCTAGGAGTAAATAGCAATGACAATGGTTGTTCCAATTCAACTCCAGATATTACAGTTGTGGATGACTCCTGAAAATATTAAACAAACATATTACCTTTACATATTATTGTTAATATTTTTATGAATTTTGAATAATAAACTCGAAAATCCCAATTTTTTAGTAGATATGTACTTACATTTTGCAAGGACGAATTAGTGTTTAATAAGCAAGACTGTTGCAATGCCGATTCTTGTACAGAAAATCCTTCAACCACTGATGAGCTCTAAAAGAAAATAAAATACATTTCGGTAACTAGGTATAACAAGCCTTATAAATATCATGAGACTTTCAATATGTAACTACTCACTTGTGTCAAAGGCGTCGTTACATTTTGAGAAAAAGGCTGTTCTAATTTCTTTTGCAGCCCTGAACCTGTGGCTACGGCTTCAATCACTAGTGAACTCTAAAATAAATAATAAATATCGGGTTAGAAACGATTCAAAAGCATAACTTGCATTAGAATAAAATAGCGTTTTAGTAAAAAAAGACCTACTAATACCTCAAATTACTTGCACAATATATAATAATTACACTCAATAGAACTGCACATCAGTGAAAGTAAGTACGTACCCTATCAGAAACACTGGAAGTAATTACTTCAGCCGGATGATCTTCTTGAATTGCTGACGTATCGAATAAAAACTAAAAAAAATCGTTAAACTGTTATTTTGTTATTAAACTGTTAATCGTTAAACTTAAAAAATATGATTAAGAGGATAGGTAATGAGGAGATGACCTTAAATTAATTGTATATTACCTTTGTTGGTATGGCGTAAACAACAACGCGAAGAAGTCCGCCTTTAGTTGTGTACAAATCATTCTTCTCAAAATGTATACTGCAGATTACACTATATTTTGTTGGATTCCAATTATTTTCAATTCTACACTCTCTTATTATTTTTATCCAATCATTTTTCCATACGTCATTTGCTGAGGGAAATCTGTAAAATGTAGAACAATACATAACGATAAATAGTACCCTAAAAATATAAATCTCTACATTTAAAATAATTTGCAAATTGAAATAGTTGCAACACTGATTGATTTCGTGAATTATTAAATTCATTGACGTAAAATCGAGAAATAAGCTTATAAATGACATGCTTACCTATGAAAAGTGATCCCCTGGCTTTTTTTACTGGAACCACTATGGTTTCAACAACTTTTTACAACACATGACGGCATCCTTTAAATTTTATTAGTAAAATAACACGCGGGCGTCCTGCGGAGTACTTCCGAGCGTAATGGCCGACGGCAGACCGACTATGGTGTGAATGTGTGCGTGCTGGCTTGTCTATATTAGCGCGCTGACCGACTTAGGGTGCTTCAGTTGTTTCATAATGAAGTTCCGTCCGTGGTTTAGGTATTGAATCCGCATTTATGAGTCCAATATTGATGAGGGGGATATTTGGTACTAATACAAGATTGGACTTAAATGCGGACCCGCAATAAAATGAAAAAAACTGTTTTTGCTGATTTAATTCAAATGGTATTACTGAAATGAAATGAAATAACATAATCAGCGAAAAGAAAATCAAACAATCAAATGAAATGGAAATAAAAACTGATTCTTTCTAAATTTTTATAATTATTTTGTGATGACATGTTTTTCAAATGAAAACAAAATCAAAGCATTTATTTCAAATACGTAGGTCAGTTAACAGCTGTAGCCTGTCCTGTCTCTTGTGCTATTATATTTTCAGGATCTTTCTGTGTCAGAGGATGTCCGTGTCTTTGTTGTGATGCTGTTGGGACATCAAAGATAGACGCCTCGAGATCTTCATATTCTATGATTTCATCCATTAGAATATGGTTTTCTTTTAAACTGGTTAGAATTTGGAGCATCTGTTAATACATTAATAGTTGACGCCTGAATGTCTCTATCTGGTAAAATGTCCACTATCTTTTCTTTCTCAGCATTATGGATATCAGCTGATACTGTGATAGGAAAAAAAATTGGTTTTCTGACACAGAGTGGTCAGTTAGTGAGCTATTTTGATCCTGAGATATCTCAATCTCATTAAACTGCATAAGCGATTTATTGTTCAGCGAAATATACGATCCAGTCTCAGGAAAACTTATATTTTCAATATTGCTGTCAGTTATATATATTTGCGTCGGTTCTTACCTCAGCGGTTAATATGTTTAATTGTTGGCTAAGAGATGCAGGGGTTTGTGGCACAGCGAATTCAGGCTCAATGAAACTTAAATTGTCTGGAGTAATTGCAGTGTTAGCTTCAACTAGAACTTCTTCATCAAGTATACTAATGCTTTGGTTGGAAGCTGCAGAAGTTCTTGGATTTAGAACGGCGATTTGCAAGGAACTTTGCCTTAGCTTTATCTATTTCCGCTAAAATTACCTTGGTGTCAATGTTGTGCTTACGAATGTCGTCCTGAATTAACGAAATAATTTTGGAGGCTGCATCATAATCTTTTGCAGAGACTGAATTTTTACTATTTGATTTCGAAGTTCTTACCTTGCGTTGTGTATCTTTTACAAATTTTGTATAGTCCACAGCATCTTCATTTAATGGATACAATCCACATTTTCGGAACCCATTTTTAGGGTTCCGTAGCCAAATGGCAAAAAACGGAACCCTTATAGTTTCGCCATGTCTGTCTGTCTGTCTGTCCGCGGATAATCTCAGTGACCGTTAGCACCAGAAAGCTGAAATTTGGTACCAATATGTATATCAATCATGCCGACAAAGTGCAAAAATAAAAATTTAAAAAAACATTTTTATTAGGGTACCTCCCCCAGACGTAAAGTGGGGAGCGATTTTTTTTTTAATTTTGACCCTGACGTGTGATATATTGTTGGATAGGTATTTAAAAATGAATAGGGGTTTTCTAAAATCATTTTTTGATAATATTAATATTTTAGGAAATAATCGCTCCGAAAGTCAAAAACAATGTGTCCCCCCCCCTCTAACTTTTGAACCATAAGTTTAAAAAATATGAAAAAAATCACAGAAGTAGACCTTTATATGAACTTTCTAGGAAAATTATTTTCAACTTGATGAGTTGAATAGTTTTTGAGTTATATAGCACTTTTTCAAAAAAACGCAAATGATAACTTTGTTTTTCATACAAATACTATGAAAAACAAAGTTATTTTTGCTGACGAAAAATGTTGGTATTTTTAATGGTCTGGGAAGCTACGGAACCCTACAGTGAGCGTGGCCCGACACGCTCTTGGCCGGTTTTTTATAGCTTCTTCCAAGTTGATAGTTGATAAAGTCTCATGTAGAATTTTGCAGAAGTTAATTTTTGTGACGGTTTGGTAAACATTTTCTTCACGCGCTTGCCAGATCCGAATTGTGTTTTTCCACTCTTGTTTAAGCGGCTTAAAAACGCTCACGTCAGCCGGCTGAAGCATATGAGTTGTATTGGCTGGTAAAGCATATAAAATGATTCCATTCGCTTCACATTTTTTGATTGACTCAGCGATAAAGTCATATGTGACTTGTGCCCATCGATAAAAAGAAGTACAGGTTTCTTGATCCCGTTTTCAGTCAGCCATGAATTATAACTATTGCAGATGTACTCATAGAATACATCACTTTTCATCCAACCACTTTCTGATCGTCCAAGTACCCATGAAGTAGGCATGTTATCAATGAGGGCTTTGGGTGGTCTTACGTATGGAAATACTACTAAAGGTGGACATATTTTCCCACTCGCTGTGAATACCACTAATACCGTGACATTATCTTTTTCGTTACTCTTTTTTATTATTTTTGTACCCTTTATGTCCTAAAATCTTGCCACTTTTTGGGCACAGAGAAAATCCTGTCTCATCTCCTTTGAAAAACCTATCTGGATCTTCAAATATATCCAGTGCGTCTATGGATTGTATATACTCCCTGAGATCTTTAAACCATAGTCGTACTCGGGTCTCGGTTACAGCTGCCCTAGCATTATTAATTCCCTCTGCCTCCCTTACACTTATCTCAGAGTGACGTCTTAAAAATGACCGGTACCATGTGTCCCCTGGAATTCCATCCTTAAATGGGTTTTTCATTCCAGTGTCACGAATAATTTTCGACACGCTTTCAAAAAGTTCTTTTTTATTTATAGGAAACCCACATTTTGCCATATCTAATACCCATTTTTTTAACTTTTCTTCACCCTCACGTCCTAAAACAGGGTCAGGACCTACTTTAGGCATCTTGTTTGCAGCAACTTTACCCGAAAGCCGATCATGCACAGTTGTTTTAGGTACGCCATAAATCCGACATGCTTCCCTTATACCCATTGTTTTGTTTTTTATTTCTTCTGGGGCTTTCTTTATACTATATAAAGCTCGATTACCACCGACTGACTGACTGACTGATTGACATAATTGTTCTCCCAGATGGTGAAGGAGAAGGTGGGTATATTTTGACAGATTCGTAAACAAGTAACTCCTGCGAGTATGGGAAAAGTGCCAAACCTCCCCTTTTCACCCCCCTTCCTCCCCCTCCCTATCGTATCTCGGAAACTAAGAGACCCGTATTTTGTTTTTTTACGGATTCGTATAAAGGAGGCTCGGGAAAGTAAAAATCATTTTTCAAAGTTGGTTCCTTTGCCCCCCTTCTCCCCCCCTTTAGGCGGATCTCGGAAGTTAAGAGACTTGGAACATTTTTTTTTTCAGATTCGTTTCAATGGGCAACCAGTTGGCCAAAATCATTTTTCGAAACTCCCCTCTCTCCCCCCCTTCACTCCTCCCAAATCAAATCAAATCAAATCAAATTTATTTATTTTGTGAACACAAGTAAATAGGTGTTAAAAATACATACAATTCAGAACTAACTATGTTCCGCCGGTAGGCATACAAAACGTTTATCAAATTTAATTAAATTAAATTAAATCAAAAAAACTAAAATCAATAAATACAAATCAAATCAAAACAATAAGAATTAACAAATAAAATTACATGAATTTAAATTGAATCAAAACTCTTAAAATAGAAATAGAATGTCAGCATTGTTGTCAAATAAAAAAAAAAAATATATATATATATAGTACAAAATGTCAGCAAAATTTAAAATTACAAATAATTATAAATGTCAGCAAGAATAAAAATAAAAATAAATTGACAGGTAAATTGAAATGTACAAAAAACAAAAAAATATATCTTATCAAAATTTATCACTAAGGAATTCATCGACAGAGTAATATGCTTTGTCGCTCAATAATTTAAAAAGCTGACTTTTGAAATTATTTAAGTATTGGCTAAAATAACTTTGTCTGGTAATTTATTATACATTTTTGGAGCCATTGCATATTTGCTTTTATGGTAAAAATTGGTTTTTGTATATAGCAAGTGCAACTTATTTGAGCGTCGTCGTCCCCCCATCGTATCTCGGAAATTAGGACACGTAGAGGCTTTTTGATTTGACTATATACTTTATTATTATTGAGGGTCGTGGAAATTTGTATACCCTCCCCTCCCTTCCCCACTCTCCCCTAAAATTTAAAGGGGTGTAACTTCATAACGGTTAGGGATAGCCATTGGGTGTTTCAACAAATATTATAGTAGGCGTCGGAATCTGTCTGGTGGTGGTGGTAGGAATAGGGTCAAGATAGCTTTCCGATGGTAGATAGGTCCTGAGTATTAGGTGTTTGGACAAATATTATAGAAGGCGTCGAAACCTGTCCGGCGGTGGTACCGTTATCGCCCCGTAGCGTAGGGATTGGGTCAAGATAGCTTTCCGGTATGTAGGTCCTGAGTGGAGCGAACCTGCGAGACCTAGTGTAGCGAAGGGGGGAGGTGGCGAGCGGAGCGAGCCGGCGACCTCCGTAGCGCAACGACTGTCGTTCTCCGTCCTTCGCGATTCACCGCGGCGGACGGAGAACGACAGTCGTCTTCGTGTGGCACACGCAGAGCTCAACCCAACGTTGCTATGTAAATCTAACCTCTTTTCGAAAGTACCTGTATTCACGTTTTTATACAAAATTATACAACTTAGCAGCAAGTACAAGTTTTATTTGAAATCTACACTATCTGAAACAATTTGGCGACCGTGACAGGACTTTCTGTGCGGGAAGCACAGATACATACTTGAAGAAAATTCTGTACAATCGAAGGAGCTAGAAGCACGCGGCGAAGGCGTGACTGGCTGAAGTATATGCGAAGAATCTAGCAAGAAGAAACACGCAGCGATGCGAAGAATTGTCTAGTAGGACTACTATTCTACGGAGCGAGAAGCACGCGGCGACGGCGTGCGTGGCTGGTTGAAGCAACTTCGAAGAATCCAGCGCAAGCACGTGCACGTGGCGTGGGTGATTGGCGTTTGGTGTCTGGAATCCAGTGGCTTGGCAGCACGTCGACTTCATACGAGGGAAGTTTGCCCGTTCCTTATTCCGCCCAATCCTAAAATCCTAACCTTATTTCTTTGTCCTACAATCCTTTGTCTTTTCAACTGTGTGAATTTTGTTGCAAGTTACTGCTAAAATATCTACTTAATTAACTGTAATTTAACTTGACTGCAAAGGATTAAACTGTATTTTATTCCATTGTCACTGCAAAACTATCAAAATCAAATAGCTAAGAAAATTATAATTTGACCTTTGACTTGTTGAACACGTGTGAGGTTCTCATTTAAGATTGCCATCAGCAACGGTTTCAATCCGCTTTAAGCACATGCATAAAGGTTTCTCTCTTGCACGCTTGCTCTGCTTGGAGATTGACGCATAATTTCTGCAATTTCAGCTCGAAATTACCTACCTACGATCAACCAAGCTCCATATACCGCGCGCAGCGTGCACACAAGCCCTCAGGCGGCGGCGCCGGCGCCCGGCGCCTACTCACCACGTGGTGGCCGAGTGTTAGGAGGAGGGCCTGCGGATAGTGCAGCTGTTTCATAGAGGTTTGCCTGGAGTGCAGGTATTTATAAATTGCATTATTTTTTTGTATTTTTTTTTTTCTTATTTATTTGCAAACATGCGATCGGTTCCTGAACCATAAGCAGTTGTTTTTAAAGAGCATTTGACATGTTAGGCGTGCCCTCCCATTGTTGGGCTGCCTTTGGATATTGCTTTACTCAAAGTATATTATCCCAAGTGTGCAGTCTTTTAAGACGTCTTGTTGGCAGCGATTCACTTAGAGCCTGAGCGAGTCTGTTTTCGTGATTTATTATCCTCTCTCTGTAAGCTTTTGTCATAATTCTGATTTCCTCTTTGATTGTATGAATTTTTAGATATTCATGGATTTCATCCATTCTTGTGTACCATGGGGCATTCACTATGGCTTTAAGCACGCCGTTTTGAAATCGCTGGAGTATTTCAGTGTTGGAAGTTCTTGCTGATCCCCACAGCTGTATGCCGTAAGTCCAGACTGGTTTTATGACTGCTTTGTAAATCAAAATTTTATTGTTGACAGAGAGTCGAGATTTCCTTCCCAATAACCACTCCAGTGTTCTCCATCTGTGATTAAGTTCATCGCGCTTTGTTTGGATGTGAGTCTTCCACGTTTGTTTACGATCGAGGTGGAATCCAAGGTACTTTACTACAGTGTTGTGTGGTAGCTGCTCATTACCCAGTTTTACAGCAGGGCAGTCTCCTTGTTTAAGGGTAAATGTGATGTGGTTGGATTTAGTTGCACTAGCCTTGATGCGCCAGCTCTTCATCCAGGTATAGACCTTATTCAAATGTGACTGTAGCTTACCGGAAGCTACTTCTGGGTTGGCGTCAGATGTCAGCACTGCAGTATCATCGGCAAAAGTTGCTGTCATTACATTTTCCGATTCAGGAACATCTGCTGTGTATATCAGGTACAGGAGGGGCCCTAGGACAGAGCCTTGTGGGACTCCAGCTCTTATGTCGTAAAAATCTGAGGCGGCATCATTTATTTTTACAAAGAAGATACGGTTTTCCAGGTAAGATTTTAATAACAGGAACAGGTTGTATGGTAATGCTCTTTTCAGTTTATACAGCAGCCCAGGGTGCCAAACCTTATCAAAAGCTTGCTGTACGTCGAGGAACACCCCTGAGCAGTATTTTTTACTTTCGAGAGTATTTCTAATATGTTCACACACTCTATGTACTTGTTCTATGGTCGCATGTCTTCTTCGAAATCCGAACTGGTGCTCTGGGATAGTAGCGTTTTCGTAAAGGTATTTACTAAGCCGTGTAGAGATTATTTTTTCAAAGACCTTCGACAGTACAGAGAGCAGGCTTATTGGTCTGTATGAAGATGTAAGGTGCGGTGGCTTTCCTGGTTTAGGGATCATAGTTATTTGAGAAACTTTCCAGATGTTGGGGTAGTACGATGTTTATTTTATTTTATTTTATTTTATTTTATTTTATTATTTTCGGAAAACTTACAGCTAGGCAGATACAATAAACTCGTTAACAACAACAATATGGCCAATTACAAGCTTTCACAAATAGCAGCTTTCACAAATGTTCTCAGAATAGCGTTAAATAGCGAGGTGATGAACATTATTCCTTTTTCCGGCAGGTTGTGCAATATTTCCGCTGTCACAAGGTCAAATCCTGGAGCTTTTTTGAGTTCCAGATCAAGGATAGTTCGACGTACTTCTGCAGGCGTGCAGCATTGGAGAGGGGGGCTCAATTGAAAGTCACTCTCAAGATATGAGCTCACTTCACGGTTAGTAATTTCAGTTCCGAGGTCCTCATTTGGGGTGAAGACGCTGCTAAGAAACTTTCCGTATGCTTCTGCTCTCTCTTCATCCGTTTTAGCCCATTCACCATTTTCTTTTATGAGCGGGTGCTGTGCTAATTGTGGTTTTCTTTTTGATTTTACAGTTTTCCACAGTGAGTACTCATTTTTAGCAGGAGCTGACGGCGTTAAGTTTTCGAGATGAGTTGCATTGTTTCATTCTCCATTTCAACTAGAATCTTTTTCAAATCAGCTGCTGCTTTGTTGAACGCTCTTTTGTCAGCAGGGTGTCGGCTACTCCACTGTGAGGATCGACCGGAGGACACGGTGGAGCACACGGTGGAAGTCTGCCCTGCGTGGGCGGAGCACCGCCGTGTCCTCGTAGCGGCGATCGGCGGCGGCGACCTCTCGCGTCCGGCCCTGGTTCAATCCATGGTCCGGAGCGAGACGGAATGGGAAGCCGTCACCTCCTTCTGCGAAGCAGTCATGCTGGCGAAGGAGGTGGCGGAACAAGAGAGGGAGAGAGCCTCTCTTCCCGGCCGCCGCGGGAGACGCACCGGGCGTCGGGGGCCACGTGGTGGCTACCGGCCACCGTAGATGCGGGCCTGTGGACGGTAAGCTATGGGCTAGCTAGCCGTCCGTCCGTCTAGTGACGACAGGCCGTGTCGACGGCGCGTTCGTGTTCCACGCGCGCCTCAAAGAGATGTCAGCAGCAGAGAGGGGCCCGCAAGGGCCGAAGCCTGCCGGGGTTGCGGGACTGTTCGAAAGAGATACCGCGGCCCCGGAACGTAAAGGGCGAGGAAGGAACATGGATGGGTTTTAGTCAGTAAGAGTCTGACACTCCCTCCCGCTCCGCCCAGAGTGGGAGAAGTCATTTGATGATTTCCCATCCCAAAAAAAAAAAAAAAAAAAAAAAAAAAAGGGTGTCGGCTACAGTGCCAAACCCTTCTAAGTCGTCTTTTTTCTAGAACTTGGCATTTTACTATCTGCGGCAAGTTGCGATGAGTTTTAGTTTCGTTAGTTTTTTTGTCAGATGGAGTACAAGTCCATGCCGCTTTCTGTATTGATTTAGTGATATAAGAAGTGGCACTTTCAATGTCTTCGTCGGTTTTAAGAGGAATCTTCAGGTCTAGGTTGTCATTGAGGTATTTCTGAAAGGCTTCCCAGTCAGTTTGGTTGTTATATAAGTATTGATTTCTTCACCGATTTATTACAGATGTGCTCATTGTAACAATTACTGGCGAGTGGTCTGAAGAGCTGTCGTGACAGCTAGAAACGTCTAAGAAGTAGGATGGTACCCCTTTGACGAAGAAGTCTATAAGGTCGGGCAATCTATTTGGGTCTGCGGGCCAATATGTTGGTTGACACGTTGTGAGGATATTTATACGGTGTTTGTCGATGCTATTCTTAAGGTTACGGCCTCTAGTCAATGTAAGCCTTGATCCCCATTGAGAATTTTTAGCGTTCCAGTCTCCACCGACAGTAAATCTGTTGCCTAGAGTTTTGAAAAAATCGTTGAAATCCTAAATTGCATTATTAATCCTTTTGAAAGTTTCCTCTGCATTATGTCTGACACGGAGATAAAGGAGTTTATTAGGAAACGAGCTTCACTAAAAGGTAGACTTACTAATTTTAATAATTACCTAGCAGATTTCCGTAAAATTGAAGATGTTTCAAGGCAACAAGTAAATGAATTAAAAATCCGTTTAAGCAAAATAGAAGTATTGTTCAATGAGTATGATACAATTCAATGTAAGATTGAGCTTTTACAAGAAGTTTCAAGTGAATTATCTCAAGGAACCTCTGATGAACCTGAAAAAAGTTCAGAGAGGAATGTAACTGAAAACTTATTCTATTTTGTAATAAGTTCTGCTCAGGAACTAATTGAAATTCAGGAGAGTAAAGATTCATATGAGAGTGTTAAATCTCATAATAGTCAGGTATCAACTCATTGTTGCGGTAATAACATCAAGAATGTTAAGTTACCTACTGTAAAGCTACCCATCTTTGATGGCAATTACAACAAGTGGTTAGAATTCCATGATACATTCAACTCGCTTATTCATGTCAATGTGGGTTTAAATGAGATAAATAAATTTCAGTATTTGAAAGTGTCATTGACGGGGCAGGCAGCTTCTGTAATAGAATCTCTCGAACTTTCCTCAAGTAATTATGCAGTGGCCTGGAAATTGATATGTGATCGTTACAACAACAAACGGCAATTAGTTCATAATCATTTAAAATCATTGTTTAACATACCTATGGTAAAGGAGTCTGAAAAATCTCTGAGATCAATGATTGATCACATTTCAAAACACATTCGGGCATTGAATAGTTTAGAGGAGAAAACTGATGATTGGGATACATTAATTATTTTTATGTTCAGTCAAAAGTTAGATCATGTAACAATGACCAAATGGGAAGAACATAGGAATGGCTTAGTGAACAAGCCCACATTTGTAGACTTCTTTGAATTCTTGAGACGTAGAGCTGATGTGCTCGAAATGGTGAATGCCGGTGTCAGTGACAAGCCTCGTAAGGAAAATGAAAAGTCAGATAAATGCGTTGAAAAACATAAAACGTTTGTTGCTGCTGCTTGCGACAGTAAAGCAACTAAATCAAAGTCTCAAGTATGCCTCATTTGTGAAGGAGATCATTTCATTTACTATTGTGAAAAATTTAATAGTATGTCAGCAGAGGATAGGAACGCAGAAGTAGCTAAATTGAGAATTTGCATAAACTGTGTATGGGGAGGTCATTTTGCTCATCAGTGCAAGTACGGTCCATGTAGAATTTGCAAGCGCAAACATAACACCTTGCTTCACAAAGCAAAGGTGTCCACACCAGTTACTGTAGAAAATAGTCCTAGTTCAAGTAGTACCTGTAATCCTAATGTACTATCATCCTGTATCGAGAACCAAGTTCTACTATCAACAGCAATAGTAAAACTGCAAGTAAACAATAAGTGTCATGAAATACGGTGCCTGCTGGACTGTGGCAGTCAATCATCATTCATTTCTGCATCACTAAGAGCTAAGCTAGGTTTAAACAGTGACACTATAAATTCAATATCTGTAACAGGCATAAATAATAATTATGTCATTTTCAGCTCTAGAGTGCTGTAATCTCACTGTTAAGTCATTGCACTAGTTCTTACTGTAAAGATGTAAAGCTGTTTGTTATCCCACAAACAACCAGCACTATACCTAGTTCTAAAGTTGATATAGCGGCACTAGATATACCAAAAAATATCACACTTGCAGATCCTACATTCTATAATCCATCTACCGTAGATATGCTGCTGGGAGCTGACGTTTTTTGGGATGTCATTTGTCCTACTAATCAGATTAAATTGGGGAACAATAAACCTGTATTACAAAATTCCCAGTTTGGTTGGTTGGTGGTTGGGCCTATTATGTGTCCAACGAACGTACCTAATAGGGAAATATGCTGTAATTTCAGTCAAGCTATACAAAATCAACTGAAGCAGTTCTGGGAGCTAGAGGAGCTGCCAGACAAACCGAGGCTCACCTTGGAGGAAAAAGCCTGTGAGGAGCACTTCGGGCAACACACCCGCCGCATGGAGGATGGGCGATTTTTTGTCACATTGCCTTTACGTGATAATCCACAATTGCTAGGAAGTTCATATCCTAGAGCAAAGCATTGTCTTGATTCCTTACTAAAACGGTTTAAAAGGCAACCTGACATAAAAGAGCAGTATGTGAGTTTTATTATCATCTGTTACCACATCACCCTGTCATTAGAGAACAGAGCGAAACGACAAAGTGTCGTGTAGTTTTCAATGCCTCCTCAAAGACGGATTCAGGTCTCTCTTTAAATGATTTACTTATGGTTGGGCCCACTGTGCAGGACGACATTTTTTCCATACTGATGAGATTTAGAAAACATACATACATAATTACTGGAGACATAGAGAAAATGTATCGTCAAATTCTATTAGAGGAATCTCAACGCTATTTGCAAGTGATAGTGTGGCGTGAGGATGAAAATCAGCCGATGAAGTACTTACAACTCAATACTGTAACATATGGTACTTCCTCCGCACCTTTCCTCAGCACAAGATGCTTAGTTCAGTTGAGTCGGGAATGCGATGATCCGGAAATTAAAGAAATAATGTCACATGACTTCTATGTTGATGACTTAATATCCGGATGCAATGATGAATCAATGCTACTTAATATATATCAGAAAATAGTAGAAAAACTTGACTCAGCTTGTCTCCCTCTTAGAAAAATCAAAAGTAACTCCACTCAATTTCTAAATTCTATTTTAAACACAACTAACTGTAATCAAGATAACTTTAAAATAATCTCATCCCCAAGTCATGCACTAGGAATAGAATGGAATCCTAATACTGACAACATTCTTATAGTTTCTTCTAAACTGCAAGAGTGTAACAATGAAATACGATTTACTAAGCGTTCCATTCTATCTATAACTTCTAGTTTTTTCGATCCATTGGGTTTGATCAGCTGTTGTATTATTGCATGCAAAATAATTCTACAAAACCTATGGTCTCTGAAATTGGGCTGGGATGATGAAATACCTATGGAGGTACATAAGTATTGGAAAATATTCATTGATAATGTTCACCACTTGCAAACCATTGAGATACCTCGACATGCCTGTTGCAGTAATCCCGTAAGAATAGAATTGCATTCCTTTTCTGATGCTAGCATGAAGGCTTATGCTGGCTGCATCTATATGAAGTCAACTGATGCTCTAGGCAACTGTACCGTGAAACTATTATGCGCTAGAGCAAAGGTGGCACCATTGAAGTCTACAACTATACCCAGACTGGAGTTATGTTATATGGGCTCTCCTAGTCGCAAGACTATGTAATAAAGTTGCTAAATCACTGCGTTGTGAAATAGCCTGTAAAACTTTTTGGTCTGATTCTAAAATTGTACTGGGTTGGTTGTGCACGCCTTCACTAAAGTTAGAAACTTTTGTAGCACACAGAGTGGCATCAATTCAAGAATTGTGTGATAACTGTAAGTGGCTGTATGTCCCTACATCACAAAACCCTGCTGACATAGCATCTCGAGGTGTAAATCCAAAAGAGTTAAAATTATTATCATTATGGTGGCAGGGACCTACATTCATACAAGAAGCGGAGGAACATTGGCCATGCCAAACTACTCTAGTAGCCCCAACAACAATGCCTGAGTTGCTTCTCAACGGTTCCCTATCCATTTGCATAAAATTTTAAGACCTAATATAACTTAGCATAATTTTGTTTGGCATAATTATATTTTCGCATAATATAATTACGCATAACAGCTTACGCATAATTTTTTAAGCATAATTTCTCTAACCATAATAATGATTAAGCATAATATTCTAAAGCATAAATTTATTAAGCATAAAGCTCTAAAGCATAACTTTTTTAAGCATAATATCCTAAAGCATAAATTTATTTACGCATAATGATATTAAAACATATTTTTATAGGTATAACAATGAAATAATTATTAACAGCTAGAATATTAGACACTATGTATACACGTTTATACAATATTGCTCTAATGAAATGTGTATATAGAAATTATTTTTTTTATTTTTCTAAGTAGACGGTGGTGTCAGGTAATATATAACATATTAATATAATATAACGTATTGAACAATTTTGTGGGTTTATTTTTCGCTGTAGGAACTTAGTAGGAAGCATGAAACAAGCAAGCATACAGCATGCAAGCAAGCATACAGCATGCAAGCAAGCATGCAGCAAACAAGCAAGCATGCGGCAAACAAGCAAGCATGCAGCAAACAAGCAAGCATGCAGCATTCAGCATTCAAGCGAGCATGCAACATGCAGCAGGCAGGGTTTCTGTCACGGCTCCGGCGCTGCGGCCCTCCGGCGGCCCCACGCGTCCTACGCGATTTTAAATTACACTCTAGGGGTAGGACAAACAAGACTACGTGGAGTCGGTTTTGCAGCAATTCGGTTCTGTCACTAACTTTTGTTGCACAGCATATTAAATTTTTACACAACATCTAAATATACAGGGTGTAAACCACCTCATCACAAAGCCGTTAACCAAGCATTCTGTACATCAAACTAAGTAACTTTACGCAAAAAATATTGCTGGGAAACTACTTTTTTTTTTTGATGTTATAAATCATGTTTTGTGGTAGAACTCAATGTAACGCACATAAAATTGTGCTGATGGCCATCCATCAGCATTGGATAGTACGGGGCTCGTGGAGGTGTTAAAATTCAAAATCTTACAAAAAAAACTTGTCAAAAAGTTGTAACTTTGACCCCCTATATCTCCGTAACTAAAAGGTTCCCAGGTATGGTGTAGAACAAAAAAATGATCGCAATGACTGGAAGAACAAGTGGTTTTCGGATTCGTTAAGAGGTGTTTTACAACCTTTATATTCTTCAGATAAAAGTTATCTCGCGATTGAAAAATCGTTTAAGTTACATAATGTTATGTATAATAAATCATTTGATGAAAATTGTTTTTGTTATTTATATTAATTGTATGCCTAAATATTATTATGCTAATAGTCATTAGGCCTACTAACGTTATGCGAATCAAATTTATGCCAAAACAAATTAGTCTTTAAGATGATTATGCCAACATAAAATGTATGCCTAAAAAAATTATGCCGAAGTATTATTATGCCAAAACAAATTGTGCCAAAATCGTTATGCCGAAGTATATTAAGACAAAGAACATTATGCGAAAAGAAGGGATCCCTGGTTCCCTATCCATTTGCATAAAATTTTAAGACCTAATATAACTTAGCATAATTTTGTTTGGCATAATTATATTTTCGCATAATATAATTACGCATAACAGCTTACGCATAATTTTTTAAGCATAATTTCTCTAGCCATAATAATGATTAAGCATAATATTCTAAAGCATAAATTTACTAAGCATAAAGTTCTAAAGCATAACTTTTTTAACCATAATAATATCCTAAAGCATAAATTTGTTTGTTGTTGTTGTATTTTGTGGGTTTTTTTTCGCTGTAGGAAGCATGAAGCAAGCAAGCATACAGCATGCAAGCAAGCATGCAACTAAGCATGCAGCAAACAAGCAAGCATGCAGCTTGCAAGCAAGCAGCAAACACGCAAGCATGCAGCATGCAAGCAAGCATGCAGCATTCAAGCGGGCATGCAACATGCAGCAGGCAGGGTTTCTGTCACGGCTCCGGCGCTGCGGGCCTCCGGCGGCCCCACGCGTCCTAATCGTCGCAGACGGCTTTCGCTCACCACCGCAGCTTCGGCTTGTTGGCCGGCTTCGCCGGCCAGCTTCAGCTGCGGCGGCTCGCTCGCAGCCGCCTGCTCCTCAGCCCGCGGGCCGCCTCACCCCTACGCGCCTACGCGATATTAAATTACACTCTAGGGGTAGGACAAACAAGACTACGTGGAGTCGGTTTTGCAGCAATTCGGTTCTGTCACTAAATTTTGTTGCACAGCATATTCAATTTTTAACCAACAATATTATTTAATTGTTACAGAAACTATAGCAAATTGGTTTGATCAGAATTAACTGATTGACATTATACAAAAAGTGTATAAACATCTAATATATTCTTCAGATAAAAGTTATCGCGCAATTGAAAAATCGTTTAAGTTACATAATGTTAAATATTATTTTTATTAATATGTTAATGTTAAATAAATCATTTGCATGAAAATTGTTTTTGTTATTTATATTAATTGTATGCCTAAATATTATTATGCTAATAGTAATTAGGCCTACTAACGTTATGCGAATCAAATTTATGCCAAAACAAATTAGTCTTTAAGATGATTATGCCATAATTAAATGTATGCCTAAAAAAATTATGCCGACGTATTATTATGCCAAAACAAATTGTGCCATAATCGTTATGCCGAAGTATATTAGGACAAAGAACATTATGCGAAAAGAAGGGATCCCTACCAGAACCAACACTTAAACAGGTATTAAACACTTTCTCGCCTCTTTTTGACAACAAACTAGGAAAAGTTAAAAATTACGCCGTTAATATCCTTATGAAACATAGTACCGTACCTAAACACATCTCTGCCCGACCCGTTAAGTTCGCTATGCGCAAAAACATAGAAAGAGAACTTCAGCGTTTAGTGGATGAGGGAATAATTACCAAAGTTGATCCAAATATGACCCCCTTGGAATGGGCAACACCCACAGTCAGCGTGGTCAAAACAAATGGCCAAATCAGAATTTGCGGTGACTTTCGCAGCACTATTAACCCTGCCATGGTAACACACGCTCACCCAGTCCCGCTATTTGACCAGTTACGTCAAAACCTTGCAAACGGAGTTAAGTTTTTGAAAATCGACTTAAAAGATGCGTACTTGCAATTCGAGATCGCACCAGAGTCGAAAAAGTACCTGACAATATCTACTCACAAAGGATATTACCAATACAACAGGATGCCTTTTGGAATATCAACAGCACCCTCGATTTTTCAACACTACCTTGATGAACTACTCGGTGGTATACCAAACGTAGCAATTTACTTCGATGATATCGCCTTAACAGGGAAGGATGACGCTGAACATCTCGAAACACTGTCTACTGTGTTTGACAAATTACAACAGGCTGGCTTAAAAGTCAATTTAACAAAATGCTCATTCTTCCAAACAGATATCGAGTACCTGGGACACACAATCAGCAAGGAAGGAATACGACCAACTCAATCGAAGATTGAAGCAATAACAAAAGCGACACCGCCGCCTTCTAACGCTCAAGAACTACGGTCATTCCTTGGTCTCGTAAATTTCTACGAGAAATTCATACCTCACCTGCACAGTTTATGCGCGGACCTGCATGCACTAACTGGCGCGCGCCAAAAGTGGCGATGGACAGATAAAGAAACTACAGCGTTTGAAAATACTAAAATGCTGATTTGTGAATCAAAACCACTTGTGCCCGTTGATGAGAAGCGTCCGTTGTTTTTAGCGTGTGACGCCTCGGAAAAGGGTGTAGTGCCGTATTATTTCATAAAGCGAATGATCAAATTCAACCTATCGTTTTTGCTTCAAGAAAGCTGAGATCAGCGGAAACTAAATATTCAGTTATTGATCGAGAAGCATTAGCCATATTTTTTGGCATCCAAAAGTTTGACCAATACTTACGTGGCACAAAATTCACACTCGTCACTGATCATGAACTCTTGATTCACGTATTAATAATAATAATAAACATTTATTTCAGACTATGTCCATATTTTGTTAGTAACAATATTCTTAAAAAAAGTATTACCTTAGTATTATTAAAGTATTAGGGCCACAGCGCAATTTACCGAAACTTGTTAATAATCGCTTAATACGTTGGGCTTTGATCATTGGTAGCTATGACTATGACATTGTCTTCACAAAAGGACAACTTAATTTTATAGCTGACTACCTTTCCAGGATGCCCAATCCTGATGAGAGACCATCCCGCGTAGAATTGAAAGTACACAGATTAATAGCTCAACTAAATCATAACAGTGTTTCAGACATAGCGTTGACAGAAGAAATAATAAGGGATACGTCAAGGAATGATCCTATTTTCAAACAAATATCGGAGAACATTAAGACAGGTTGGCGGGAAAATTCATATTCAGACATCTTAAAACCTTATGCTCGGAAACGCACCGAATTGTCCATCGAAAACAAGATTTTGATGTGGCAGGGTCGAATAGTCATTCCGAATACGCTCAGGAAGGCTACATTGAAATACCTGCACACAGGACACCCAGGAACTTGTGCAATGAAAGCACTCGCACGTTTTTACGTATGGTGGCCATCGATCGACGATGATATTGAAGAGTACATCAAATACTGTCGTAAATGCCAAGAAAACAGGCCAAATAACCCTGAATTGCCTGTGTACTCCTGGTCCGTTCCTGACAACCCATGGGAAAGACTTCATGTCGATTTTGCGGGACCATTTGAAGGGAAATACTGGTTGGTTCTAGCAGATGCACTCTCAAAATGGATTGAGATCAAGCCCATGAACCAAATAACTACAAACAAACTGTGTGAAGAGTTAGACTCTATTTTTACAACGTTTGGTTTTCCACAATTCTTGGTGTCGGTTAATGGGACCCAGTTTACCTCCCGGGAATTCCAAGATTATTGTAGAGACAAGGGTATCCTACTTATTAAGTCATCTTCATATCACCCGAGGACTAATGGTTTGGCAGAACGCCTGGTTCGTACTTTCAAAACTAGAATGTCATCAAGTGCGAGCGATGGCATGACTCTGAGAAGGAGGCTGGAAAACTTCCTATTTTCCTACCGTATAACACCTCATAGTGCCACCGGTAAGAGCCCCGGTGAAATTTTGTTTGGCCGTCGGTTGCATTGTGCTCTGGACAACGCGCGGCCTAACCCTAAAAGAACTCTGCAACACAAACAGATACAGGCAAACATTGAGTCTGAGAAACTAACCCCATCTTTTAAAGCAGGTGACAGCGTATTTGTTCGCGCCCGAGACGGATCCCGATGGTTACCTGCTACAATATCAAGGCGTACGCACAGATATTCTTACGCTGTGAACACTTCAGACGGTGTAGAGAGGAGATATCATGCAGATCATGGGCGTTCCCGCTTAGCAGACCCAATCAGTGCAGCTGTTACTCGCCCACTGCCTCCATCTATACCTACACCTCATTCACTAACTTTTTCCACACCTATCAGACAGCGATCACCATCGACACTTAGCAATCAGCCAGAGTCACCTCACCCAACACCTCAACTAACCCACCCATCAATTTGGTCCTCCTGCCAGGCTACTCAAGACTCGCCTGATATAAATCCAAATGTGATGGAACACATCGTTCCAAGTTCATCAGGCACACATAATCAAGCGGACACTCCACGACGAGCCAGCGCTGAGACACCTGGTCTATCACTGGCCACGGCTGTCTTGCAGGGAGCACCAGCAAGTCGCAGTGGGCGCACCACCTCGAAACCACGACGACTTATCGAGAAGATGTCGTAGCTTTATTAGCATGTGGACGAATGATGTATACCTACCTACTTTATGGTTGTGACATTTGTCATTGTTAATTATTTGCTACGTCAATAAATACATTCTTACGATGTTAAAAAGAAACTTCTCCATTTTAATTTTATTCTTGAAAGACATTTTTGTGGCACCTACAGCTACTTTCTAAATCGACTGGTATGTCATTAAAAATGTTTGGGACTAAGCATTTTCTACATCGTTGTCCATAGTATTTAGTACAAGTGGGTACGACAAATTATTTCTTCTAATGTTTTTATTCCTTGGAGGTCTTAAGTTTAGAGTCTTGGTTTTAAACTCTTATCTCTAATATAATCGCGAATGTGGACGCGCTTACTTTCACGTTAGGTTCGCGTTTCGCAAACCCTTTGAAGCGGGCTCAAATACCGACAACGCAAATATTGCGGATTTCGCGCGTGTTTGCGGCGCGAATGTGGATCCCGCATAAGGATTCTTGAATGGGGAAGACCGTTTAAAGCTAATTGTAGATGGCGCCACCATAGCTGGTCTCAATCTGACTGATGAGGTCAAGGTATTTTAAAACATGAAATTTTTATGACATTCCTTGCTTTTCAACCAATGAGGATGCCTGGAACCAGCTATGCTAGCGCCATTAGTTCCACAGTGTACATCACAGAGTATATAATCACTATTACGTTTAGTGTGCATCCCCATTAAACTCTAAAATCTCTCTTTCTATCTCTCTCGTGTATTAGTCAACTATTCTGTTTATGGCAACTTAAAAATAATAGTCGACTAATGCGCAAGAGACATCTTGCATTACTCGATATAGTAATAGTTAAGTTTGAATGATAAATTCAGTAATATGCTTACTAATAGGCAGGTGTGTTGCTGTGATTTAGAGTCGTAAAATATGTGTCTTGTATTAAAGTAGCTAAAACCTTAGTAGGCATCATATTTTAGTTTATTTTCTGTTATACACAATTTAGTCTATGGTCATTGGTAAAGGAAGACGTGGTGTCTATGGTCATGAATAAGGATTATTTAAAAAAAAAATTGGCGAAAAAAGCGCGGGAATCGTTCGAACAAATAGGCGGCAATTTCTAAGCTAATTTTATTAATTAATTAAATAATCCTTAGAACTTTATAAATAATAGTTGTAAATAGCTTATTTATATCAGTGTCACTGTAATTATTGTAAATATGGGGAAAAGCGGGCGCAAAAGGAAAAAAAAAGAAGAGGAGGAAAGTTCCATCGTCGACGACTCGTCTACAGAGTCAGACTCGTCGTCGTCAATTGATGAAAAGCTGGACTACGTTCCATATAATGCACCGAACTACATAAGGAAGTATTCTGATAACAGTATTGGTAATGTAGAATACATTGTATTCCTTTCACATGTTGAAGCTAACCAACCAATCACCGAAGGCACCCGAATGGGCATCTGGCGCGCAATCCGGAGGGATTGTATAAGCGGCGTCCAACACTTACGCACCATAAATAAATTTAAAGTCGGCATTGTCTTCGATAATGCCAACAATGCCAACATGTTCCTCCAGGGGAGTAAATTAACTGCAGAACATAAATTAAAAACCTCTATACCTGCCTCTGCCACGGAGACCACTGGGGTCCTAACTAGGGTCCCCATACAATTGTCTAACAAGAAAATTTATTCTCTTCTGGCCAGCACCAGGAACATCATACAAGTTCGAAGATTTATGCGACGGGTAAGAATTGGAGGTGCAGTGAAGTTGGAGCCGACGCAGACTGTGGCCGTAACGTTCTCAGCCACTCAGCTGCCCGACCATGTTTACCTGGATCACTGGCGCCACGAGGTCAATACATACGTCCCACCGGTAAAACAATGTTTAAAGTGCCTAAGGTATGGACACATTGCTAAATATTGTAAAAATACAGAAAAATGCTCCATCTGCACAGAAAATCACAATTTTAAAATGTGTACCATTGACTCAGCCAATGCAAAATGCTACAACTGTGGAGGCAATCATATTGCTATATCTTCTGTCTGCCCAGTTAAAAAACAAAAAATCACGGAATTGAAAAAAAAGGCCATGTCATATAAATACTCAGATATTGTAAACGAAAAATCTTTTCCATCTCTTTCTTCATCAGACAACTTTCAAAACATTCTAAATTCAGATAAATTCATGAACATGCTCGTTCAATCTGTCATACAGATCATTACTTTACACAAAAATAAAGAAAATGTTAGCTCTAGTAGCATCAAAAAAATAATAAATGAAACATTTAATAAAAATTCAAACAACATTTAATTATGGACATTAACGTGATACAATGGAATGCACAAAGTATACTATGTAATAAACTCCTTTTACATAATTTTCTACTAGATAACAACATACATATAGCTATTTTATCTGAAACCTGGCTTAGGCCAGAACAACCATTTAAACTTAGAGGATACCAAATAGAGCGTAATGATACTGGTAATAAACATAATGGAGTAGCCATTCTCATTCACAATAATATTAAATATTCTAAACTTAATACTTTCTTTGATGACTCTTTACAAAATATTTGTGTTCAATTGCATGTTGCTGGTCATGTCATCAGCATTGTTAGTATGTATTGCCCAAGTCATACAGTTCCTAGATTTAATAAAAATAAATTGGATTCATTCATTAAAAGTATTCCTCATCCTTTAATACTAGCTGGTGATTTTAACGCACATCACATCTCCTGGGGATGTAACTCTACTGATGCACGTGGTAGAGACATTTTGGACGTCATTGATGAAAATGGTTTGGTATTACTTAATAATGGTCAGGTAACTACTGTGGGCTCCATGACCTGGCGTCCAAATGCTTTAGATCTCACTATTGTATCTCCAACATTAGCTCTTTCTTGTGAGTGGTCTGTTCATGATGATCCGCTTGGTAGCTATCATTTACCTGTAATCACAAAAATTATCTTTAATTGTAATAGTAACAACAATAATAACAGTGTTGGTAATGATTTACATTTATTCCCTAGTTATAAATTAGTCAACTGGGATAAATATTCTAATGAAGTTGACAGTGCACTTAATAATTACACAATAAATCCTTTGGATCCTCAAGCTAGCTACAATGAATTCTGTTATATACTACATTCTGCAATTGAAAAGTCCTTACCAATACATCAAAAACGTAACAGACCATTTTCAACATGCAATAGAAAGAAGTCTCGAGCTCACCTCCCATGGTGGAATCAAAAATGTAGATCAGCTGTTGAAGTGTCTAGGCAAGCATATTTACAATTTAAACGAGATCCTACTGAAGCTAATTTCCTTAATTTTAAAAGGTTACAGGCCTTAAAAAAAATTACCTTGAAGAAGGAAAGAGATGCTAGTTGGGCCCACCTGTGTGAGTCATTTAATCGAACCACTCCATTATCCATAATCTGGAATAATATGAAAAAATTTAATAAAACCTTCACTTATAGCAAATTTATGAGTAACAACAATAGTAATTGGATACATGAATTCTTAAATAAATATACACCAGACTATGTTGATAATTATATGACTGAACACTTTAATGGAGACAGCAACTCTAATTCCACAACCAGTTTTCTAATAGAACCCTTTTCTTATCAAGAACTCAAATCAGCAATATCCTCAAGAAAAGATACAGCTTATGGATTGGACGGTGTACCTTATATTTTTCTTAAAAAACTTAACTCCAAATCTCTTAATATTGTACTTCACATTTTTAATCTTCTTTGGCTAAATAACGAAATTCCTTCTCAATGGAAAACAGACTGCCTTATCCCAATACTTAAGCAAGATAAAGAGGAATTTAATCCTGATTCTTACCGTCCCATTGCTCTCACCTCTTGTATTGGCAAAGTCTTTGAGCAGCTCTTAAAACAAAGACTTGAATTTTACATTGAAAAGCATCATTTATTACCATCCAATCAATATGGCTTTCGCAGAGGCTATTCAGCCCGTGAAAGTATAAGCACTTTGCATCTTGATCTTCAAAAAAGTATTCATAACAATGAGACAACTGTTTGTGTATTTTTTGATATAGTTGGTGCTTTTAATAATGTTGATCATAACATTCTCACAGAGCAACTTAATCTTCTTGGCATACCTGGAAAAATGATTAATTGGATATTTAGCTTCTTACATGGCAGGGAAGTTTATGTTAAACATAACCGGAACCTTATTGGGCCAAGATATTCCTATAAAGGAACCTGTCAGGGCAGTATTTTGAGTCCTTTGATATTTTTGCTTTACATTCACAGATTAAATTTTGTTTTAGATAATGTTGTAAACCTGCAATATGCTGATGATTTGACTATCTACTGTAGTGGAAACAATATAAAACATGTTGAATTAAGTTTAAATAATGCATTGCAAAAACTTCAGCATTATTTTTCTTATTTAAATTTAGACATAAATGCAATTAAAAGCAAAGTCATGATATTTGGCAAGAATAAATCTTATAATATTAGAATTTGTTATGACAAAATCACAATACCAGTAGTTACAGAAGCGAAGTTTTTAGGTATCATTTTTACAAATAATTTATCCTGGAATAAATATGTCGATTATATAGTATGCAAAGCTCGTAGGGCTTCTAACATTTTAAAAGTCCTATGTAGAACTTATTGGGGTGCAGACCCTAAAGTCATGTTAATGCTCTATAAATCTTTGGTAAGGAGTCATTTTGAGTATGGTTTTCTTTGTTTTGCTTCCAATGGCAAGCTAATAGACAAATTAGAGAAAATCCAGAATAGTAACTTACGCCTTATAACCGGTGCTTTTAAAACAACTCCCATTGTTTCTATGCAGCTAGAATGCAATATTCCTCCTTTATTATACCGCTTTAGATTCCTAAAATCAAAATTTCTCCTCAAACTAGCTGCCATTAAATCACATCCTCTTCTTATTAAACTCAACCTTCTTAAAAACTTTCCCGATCGTTGCTTTATTCTTCAAGATTTTTCTGAAATAACACAATATATAGAGTCAATGAACATCTTCTCCTCAAATGAATGGCCTTGTTACCAGGGAACATATAAAAGTAAATACCCACAGATGGATATTATAGTTGATAAAGAATTGTCTGAAAAACATGAAGTTTACGACAAACTATCTCACTGGGCAGATTATAGACATGTCTACACAGATGGATCTAAAATATCTGGCAGTACATCCATAGCCTTATACGATTCTACTTTGAAAATAGGTGGAGGATCCAAAATCAACAAATATTCTAGCATATTCACAGCCGAAGCTACAGCCATTCTATCAGCACTTGAACACATTAATAAACATACAAAATCTGCAATAAAATGGGTTATTCTAAGTGATAGTTTAAGTGTACTTACTGCGCTAGAAAATCACTGCCTGAATACAAAGTCTAACTATTTGATTTATGAAATTAAAAGAGCATGGAAGTTGCTTCAAGACTCTGGCATCACTGTTATTTTCTTCTGGGTTCCAAGTCATAAAGGAGTGCAAGGAAACGAGAATGCAGATTTCTTGGCGAGGTCAATAAATTCCGTTACGAACATGTTACGAATACAGCTGTCACTCATACTAGTGTTGCCCTACCGCACACAGATATTATTATCGAGCTAAGAAATAAGTATTGCGAAGATCTGAACCGACATTGGACCCATATAACAACAGTGGAACAAAAAGGACAATGGTATGCAGGTATAGAAGGTACGACAGCAAACAAGAAACCATGGTTCACGAAATCATCAACTTTTTTGAATCGAAGATTTTACACTACAATAAACCGCTTACGCCTGGGTCACTGCAGAGTTAACTCGCATCTATATCGGATGAAAATGATTAATACATCGGAATGTAATTACTGCCAAGGAGAAGAACAAACATTAGATCATATCATATTTGGATGCCCATCCTTTGGCATTGACCGCCTTGTGCTTATGGATGATCTATTACAAATCTATAAGGTTGCTGAACAAATCCCGCGCTCAGTTCAGCAACTCATGGGAAATGCACAAACATTTTTACCCATTTATAACTTCATTCGCAATACAGTTAAGGAAATTTAAAACGAGTACTTGACAAAGAATTGAACATATAAATTAAGGAATCGACTAAGAACTGGACTTAAGAAATACACAAGGATTCGACAAAGAATAATAAATTGAACATGAAAAACATGGAATCCATCGGACAAGAAAAACAAGGATAGAACAAAAAACGGATATAATGTATACAAGGATATAGGAATTTAAAAAGAAAAACATGAAGAATTTAAACCTAAGACTAGGCTATCTTGCCTTATATAATTAATAACTATGTAAAATAACAAAACAAAAGAACAGGCTGCATGGGCTAGATCCCTTTGCCTTCCCAAAAGGGAAAAGAAGATAATAATAATAAAAAAAATTGGCGTCGTTCTGACTGTCATATTCATACATCCATGTGTCACTGTCAGTCAAACGCAGTCAAACGCGATATTACTGATATTAGTAGTCAATGTTAGTAACTACGTAGTGATTATATACTCTGTGGAGTCTGTGGTTATTATATGCAAGCTGTAGTCCGGTGTCGTTGCGTGATAGTTGAAGAAAACTAATACAACTATGGTTAATTAATGTTGTTAATTTATAACTTAGTGTTTATTGTGGCTTACGTCACTCATAGCAGTTTTTAAAACAAATATGGAATTGGTAAGAAGACATTTTATTATAATTAATATTCTGCCTCACCTATCTACCCGACAAGCATTCGCCGCAAATTCTGGAAATCACTACTTAACCTGAAATATGTCGGAATATGCGTTACTTGTACTGTCTCGTCGCTTACTGTAATACAAATTTACGAATGTTCTGATCTGAGATTTTGCAATGCTTATTTATAAGAATACTAACAATATTGAATCTGCCACTGTAGACGTTACTGTGTTCACTGTCTCTCTAATGTGGTCTCAATGCCGCTCTATCGAGCACTCACACACAAGTGAAATGCACATCTGACCCTGTTCTACTTCAATTATATCACCCATAAGACGACCCACTGCTTGCTTCCTTTCTTTGCTTCCACATTTATTGTATGAACCGCCAGTCATTGCCAACTTCTCTTTGTTGCCTGATCAATAAAATCTGGATCTCTTCAAACTTTGAGTGAATCAGTTTTTAAGTTTTTACCTCATAAGGTAAAAAAAGGAACCCATAAAACATCACTTTCTTGTCCGTCTGTCAGTCTATCTGTCTGTCACCATCGATTTTATCAGAAACGGGTGGACCTAGCAAGTTGAAATTTATACTAAATAGGTACTGAAGTCTATAGTCCCTATTACACCTAAATGGTGTAGTGGTAGTGAGGCTGCCTTACGTTCTTAGGGTCCTGGGTTTGAATCCCGGTAGGAGCAAATGTTTGTGTGATGAGCATGGACATTTGTTTCCAAGTTATGGATGTTTATATTTATAATAAGTATGTATTTACAAACAAAAAGTATCTATGTAGTAAATCAACTATCTGGTGTCCATGACACAAGCCTTGCTTGGTGTGGCACTAGCTGTATATCGCTGGACATTAACACACTGGCTGTGTGTTAATGTCCAGCAATATTTATTTATTTTATTAGGTGTATAAAAATCAAGGTCCTCAGACAACACAATAAAAAGATATGGGCAAATTTAAATTTTAGCGAAAACTTGTAAGTACCATCACCATCATCTGCCTAGCCTTTTTCCAACTATGTTGGGGTCGGCTTCCAGTCTAACCGGATGCAGCTGGATACCAGTATTTAACATGGAGCGACTGCCTATCTGACCTCCACAACCCAGTTAATACCGGGAAATACAATACCACTTGGTAAGACTGGTTGTCAGACTTTTTAGGCCCCTGACTACCTGTAAAACGACTGTCAAAGATAGACAAATGACAGCTGGGACCAACAGCTTAACGTGCTTTCCGAGGCACGGAGGAAACTCTGTATACAGGGTTACTGGTAATTCGATATTCCTTGCAGGAAATTCAGTGGTTTTTGGGTTAGGTTGATTTTTTTGAAAATCCCAGATTAAATCATTTAGAGCCAATTTTAAAACGAGTTACGGCACGAATGTACTGAAATTTAAGTTATTATCATAGGGAATGACGCAGCAGACCTTTGTGAATAATTAAAAGTTCAGAAAATCCTAAACCTTTAGCAAAAATCACTAATGAAACATTTTTTTTGTTGTAATTTTTGACATTCCGTCATAAAACGATGTTGTATAGTGAAAAAACATAATACTACGCCAGATGTAAAAAATACTAGAAAAATATCCTTGTCTTATCAGCTCTCTAAAATGGTATAAATCTTATTGAAAAGTTATGGAATACATGATGAAAAATATGAGTTTTTAGACTGACATGGTCACTAACACAAACATTAGAATTAAGAACGGGATGGTAATATCCCGTTCTTAATTCTAATGTATATGATGAAAAATGTTTTTGATTTAGTAAAAAAAGAAAAAAAGGTAAAAGGTATGCGGAAAATCAAACTAAACAATTTCGTGAATTATTATTATTTTTAATCAATTTCACTTTTGAAACTTTAATAACTCACTTATTACACGTCTTGTTCGACTAAGACGTTCTACCAGTGTGCCACATGTTTTTTTCGGTGGACAAAACATGCGCGTTTTCACCGAAATGTTCGCGCACATTTGTGAGAGCACACGCAGTAGCGGTGGACTCGAGTCAGCGAACACGTATTCTCTGTACTAGTAGGTACTGTATTCTCTTTCGCACTCAATTAAATATTCTAGGGGACCGACCTTCATTCATCTGTTTAACGAATAAATAATATTAATTAGTAACCTAAGTAACGTGTTGTCGAATAAAGTTACGTCAAGACCATGATCGTCTTAGGTGGCCAAAGTATATCGCGATAATGTGCATACTTAGGCAACCTCAACTCAATACCATCTTAAATTAAACCTATTCGCAATGTGCTTGTTCATCTACTAAGATTCCTAAACAGTATTAAAAATTAAATATTCGCATTGACTAACCAATGTCAGTCGAAAACAAGATTTGCAGACTGTTTGCAATAGGTTTTTTTGCCTCATTTTCAATTTACTCACAAGGTCTGCTGGGAACGTGCGACGCTACTGGTGTCCGAAAATTGTGTTTCCGGTATTCAAAATTAACTACTTACATACTGTTTTACGTTATTTAAATCAAATTAGACGGATTAAATCAAAACAAATTGAGCTTATTTGAAAACGCGGTCAGGCAAAGTAACAGCTGAAGTTAGTATTTTTGGAATCACAATAACTAATTTAATTTTTTTACAGATTTGTTCGTAAAAGGTTGAGGCAAACGTACCTACTAACATGTTCGCTCACAAAGTTACCCACAGCTTTGCCGGTGTGATTGATATTGATTAAAAAATAAAATAGTGTTCACGGAATTGTTTAATTTGATTTTCCGAATACCTTTTATGAGATGAACGCCTTACTGTATTAAATCAAAAACGATTTCCATAATGTAGTCCATGACTTTTCAATAAGTTTTATACCATTTTAAATAGCTGATAAGACAAGGATATTTTTTTAGTAATTTGTACATCGGGCGTAGTATTATTCTTTTTCACTATGTACAACATCTTTTTATTAAAGAATGGCAAAAATTAAAAAAAAATTGTTTCATTAATGATTATTAGTAGGAGGATTGGATTTTTTGAACGTTTAATTATTAACAAAGGTTTGCTACGTCATCAGCTATGATAATAATTTAAATTTCAGTTCATTCGCGACGTAAATCGTTTTTAAATTGGCTTTAAATGATTTAATCAGGGATTTTTCATAAAAAAACTAATAAATAATAATAAATATCGCTGGACATTACACACAGCGCCGTCTAGTGCCACACTAAGCAAGGCTTGTGTCGTGGTCACCAGACAGTTGATATACTACATATGATATACTTTTTGTTTGTAAATACATACTTATTATACATATAAACATCCATGACTCTGAAACAAATGTCCATGCTCATCACACAAACATTTGCTCCTACCGGGATTCGAACCCGGGACCCTAAGAACGTAAGGCAGCCACACTACCGCTGCGCCATTCGGGTCGTCAAACTAAAAATCGACCTAACTCAAAAACCACTGAATTTCGGTAGAACATTTGGTGGCTTAATTTCTTGCATTATAACCCTAATATAACGTCCTGCAAGGAGTACGTCGAATTACCAGTAACCCTGTATAAGGGTGGTCACCCATCCACAGACCAACTTAGGCAAGCACAGCTTTACCTAATGTTAAAGTCTATTTACTGATGGAATCTTTATCAAAACTGATTTGATCAGACACGCATCAATCGATAGCTGGTATCAATACAAACAAGTTTTGTTCACAAGTAAACATTCTAAAGTGTCAAGTTTCCGAGATATGAGCTATCGTAGTCAAAATCCAATCACTATACTTGTTTTATGCGCGGCCGCTACTTTGAAAAAATCAAAATGGCGTATAAAATCCGGCCATGCTTCATACAAAAACGTTCAAAGCCCTTTGGCGAGTAGTAATGTCATCCTCCACCCTAGGTCGCATCATCGCTTCACATCAAGCGGGTTGTGGCCGAACGCAAGCTTATTAAGAGTCCGTGCAGAAAATTCACTCGCTAGAGTTTAGGCAAATTCGTTGCAATTCTATGTTTGTGTGCATTGTTCATGCAGATACACGCACACACGGGTGAAGATCGGGCGTAGTGATCGCTTAAACAATTTTGATCCTGTAGACGATATTATTTTAAATAAGTACATAATTATAAAGGCTTAGAAATAAAAGTCAGGAATGTGTGCGTACAGTATATTTATAACAATCAAAATAAAAATGGTTTAATTTTGTATTTTAGAACCCAATTTCGCGTTTATTTTCGCGAAAGCCGAAACCTTTGGAACCCAAAACTTACCTTCCTTATTCATTAAAATAAACCTCACAATATGTACATTTTTACAAAGGTTATTGCACCTATTTTCACTTATTAAAACAATCATAATGCACCTTACATTAAATATAAAAATGTCATAGAATAAGTGTGACATTTACGATGTACGCAATGTTTACTTTCTATTTTGCTTTATATTTTCTAAACGACTGAACCGATTTACATGATTCTTGCGTGAATAATGGTTTTAAGTCAAGGCCAGCGTTTAGACACTAATTTAAACGTTATACCTTAACAAACAAAAAATATCATTTCGAGTTACGTAATTATATGACACAAAAATTTTAATTTACGTGTTCTCCTTTCTCCATGAACAGCTTTTTGATTTTGTTTATTGCTGTAAGATTTCCGATCGTAACTTTGGTTCGCACGTTCTAAACCCACCCGGTTTTCACTTTTTGTAACAAAGTATTTTTTTTTAAAGCTTTTTGATTTCCAAATCATTGTTTTATAGATACTTTTTTTAACACTTTAACGACAGTTTGGGAATCATTTATTTCAAATAATAAATCTGTAAACATGGCGCTTGAGCTGTTAAAGAATCACACACAGAACCCTTTTTCTACTATTTCTTAAATTTATCGTCTGTTTGTGTGTTTCGACATAGCCCTTTTGTTATAGCATCACGTGGAAATTATAAAACCAATGTGGTTTGATTCAAAGCACAAATTAGTATTGTGCATAACTCAGAGGTTTTGATTTTTGTTTCTTTGTAATCGGTGCTCTCTATCAAAAGATATATGACTAAAGTTTTTAAGGAGAACTCATCGTCATGATCTAAGGATACATGCAATGACGTCTACTGAACAAAAATGGTACTAATGAATAAAAATCACAAGATAGAGAAGAAGAGAATAGTCAACATGACCCTGCTTTAAAAATCTACATAGCCGGTAGAGTGTCTGTTCGACCGCTTTCCATGCATATGTTTTAGCAGCTTAACTTGCAGGACACCTAGCAAGGCGCGGTGATGTCAGGTTGAGTAAAGCTGTGACCAAGTGGCGTTCTAGAAATGAAAATACAAGTTTTGGTCGTGCAGCGAGCGGTGAGATAAGCAGACGATAAGATAAGTTTTTCCAGAGAAGTCCGATTTTCATGATTATTTTTTATTGAAAAGCGTGTTTCGCAAAGTTTGTCAATTTTATATTGAAAGTAGTCGTGTTAGAATCAAAGTCACGCACTTTTGATTTTTCGGATTCATATGCGTATTGTACAATCATCTCTTGCTGAAACATTGTGAGGAAACCAGCATGCCTGAGAGTTATTTCTTGACGGCATGTAAAGCCAAGACAGAGGACCTTGGGCGGCATAAAAACTCTGACACCAGGTTAGGCACTAACCACACGATAAAGAAGAAGATCGTGTTGGGGCTTATTTCATAAACCTTTTTGACAACTTTAGACCTCCCTGAAGTTTGGCTGTGATCGAAGGTCGAGCGATGGAGACGGAAGACAGTCACAAGAGGTCCGAAACAGTTTACAGCAGCTATATCGTGTGTCGGCTCATTTCATGGACCTTGATATAAACCTTAGACCTAGCTGGAGTATGAGTATCATCGAAGGTCTAACGATGGAGCCGAAAGGCAGTCACAAGAGGTCCGCAACACTTCAAATCTGCTCTATCGTGTTTAAGGCTTATTTCATGCACCTTGATGAGAACTTCAAACCTAGCTGGAGTATGACTGTCATCGATGGTCTAACGATGGAGACTGAAGACAGTTGCAAGAGATCCTCTATAGTTTACAGCAGCTATATCGTCATTGGGCTCACTTAATGCACCTTGATGAGAACTTTAGAAATAGCTGGAGTATTACTGTCATCGAAGGTCTCATGATGGAGACGAAAAGAACTTGCAATAGGTTTTCAACAGTTTACAGCATCTACATCGTGTTGTGTTGACCTGCCTGGAGTATGACTACCATCGAATGTCTGACTTTGGAGAAGGAAGGCAGATGCGAGAGGTCCGCAACAGTTTAAAGCAGCTTTAACGTGTCGCGGCTCATGGACTTGATGGAACTTTCGACCTAGCTGGAGTATGACATCGTCGAGTGTCCAAGGATAGAAACGCAAGGCAGTCGAGGGAAGAGCCCTTATTTGGAAAACCATAAGTAGAATATTTTGGCGATTAATATAAACCTATTCGAGAAAAAATTAATTGTTACTTGAATCTGTACAAATACTATAAAGCTGTAGAGTTTGTTTGTTTGGTTGGTTGGATGCGCTAATTTTAGGAACTGTTGGTTCGTCTTACGCAGACGAAGTTGCGCGGGTCAGCTAGTTATATCTATAATTTAATATCACTCAAACACTAAATCAACTGAACGACTCACGTTCTACTCTAAGTATGGCCACTATTTGCACCCTGGTGTGGAGATAGGGTCTCGTCGCCATCGTTAGAATAATTTAGTTAAATTAACATTTTATAAAACAGTAAATATAAAAAAACCATATATTCATCAATGTCAAGTGTATTGTCAACTCGACGTACACCTCAGAATAGTTACTAAAAAAAGGAAAACAAAACAAAAAAATGAATTGGAGTAATTCCATTCCAAGCCGTTTTGGCTACACTAAATTATAAAATTTGTATGTTACAAACATACTTCGCGGGCGGAGTGCTAGTTTTAAATATAGGTCTTTAACAGTAGGTACTCACCTATACGTAAAAAGTTTTTGGCATAGTTTAAGTTCTATAAACGATTTGAATTTATTAGAGCTGACATTTTAAATGCGGGTTGGAAGTTTATTATAAAAGCGTACATAGACATCTAAACAAGCCACCTGTTTTTTGAGCAGTGTTCTAAGTACAAAAAAGAATGTGCTTCCTTCTAGTATTATGTTGCCGTATTTTAAACGAATTGTTGGCCTCCAAGATTTACCAATAATTTAACAAAACATTTACACGAAATGTCACGGCGATATAGTAAAAAAAACCACTGAATACAGTATGCAAAACGGTATTGGAAAACGGTATTCCCATCCACACTGTCATAACTGACTGCTGTTGGTTGATCGAAAAGTCCGTACAAAACTAACTATTTTGCATTGTCGGGCGTGGTAACAATATTGGATACAAAAACTAAAGGTGATAAAAACATTAATTGACATTCACTTTAGTTATTAGAAGGTCACAAAACAAATCAAACAGGTTCTGTCTTAGGAACAAAGAAAAAGAAATTTGTACAGGTATATGGTAGTTAGTGCATTATCTATGGTGCTAGTGTTCTCAACAAGTTTGGAGCAAAGCGTCATAGTCGAAGATTTTTTAAGACTTCAACTGCTGCCAAACGTGTTATGAGGCACGTTGATAGCAGTTGGTGATGCACGTTTAAAATATATTTAAAAAATGGTTCAAACTGTACAGCTCGTTATTCAATCTTTAGTATACAAAAGTTAAAATGGTTTCAAGGATACTGAATTTGTATTTTCATTTATTTATATTTTCGTTATCAGCGACTCCAAAACCCATGAAAACGACACCCATGACTGAAAAACCAAAAAAAATCCTGGGCGTCATCTTGGATTTTCTTTTTGACCTCATTTTCGTAATCAGTGAGCCTAAATACCACGAAAACGACACCCATGAAAGAAAAACCTAAAAATTTCCTGGGCGCCATTTTGGATTTTCATTTTGACCTTATTTTCATAATCAGCGACTCCAAAAACCATGGAAACGACACCTATGACGGAAAAACTTAAAAGTTTCCTGGGCGCCATCTTGGATTTTCATTTCATCTGCATTTTCGTAATCAGCGACCCCAAAATCCATGGAAACGACACGTATGACGGAAAAACTTAAAATTTTCATAGGCGCCATCTTGGATTTTCATTTCGTCTTCATTTTCGTAATCAGCAACCCCAAAATCCATGAAAACGACAGCCATGACGGCGAAACCTAAAACAATCCTGGGCGCCATCTTGGATTTTCATTTTGACCTCATTTTCGTAATCAACGACCCCAAAAATCATGAAAACGACACGCATGACGGGAAAACCTTAAATTTTCCTCGGCGCCATCTTGGATTTTCATTTTGACATCATTTTCGTAATCAGCGACCCCAAAAACCATGAAAACGACACCCATGTTGGAAAAACTTTAATTTTCGGAATCAGATCAGCAGTTCCAACATATATGATGTACAAACAAAGAATCTTACCTCTACATAATATTAATAATGAAGACGAAATAAATCTTTAAAATCTTAAGAAACAACCAATGTCAAAAAATAATAACATAAAAAAAATACTACTACTAATAATAATACGAGTACCTCAAAATGTGGTAGTCGGCGTATATCTGGGAAATATATTTACGTATAACTTGCGAGCGCTTGCGGACCAAAGTGATACGTGTTCACGCTGGGAGAGCCCGGTCGTTACTGACGGGATCGGGATTGCGCGGTCGATAATATAGCTCACTTTGCCCTTCGTTTACGAAATGAAGTTATTGTTTATTTATAAATTAAAATTCAGATTTTATTAAAGGGCTACCTTGAGATTAATGAGTATTTTTTAAATTTTCTTTAAAGTGTTTCTAAGGTATAGAAAAAAATACTTATTTGTCCCGAAGTTTTCCATAAATTACGTTTTTTCAACGTCTTTTTTCTGCTATATTTCGTATTGAAATCAATAATGTTTTCAACTAGTTTACGAGTAGACCATATAATGATGCCATTCATATTTTTTAATGTTCAGAATATTTTGTACTTCTTTGTTCAGCGAACCCCAAACATCACTCGTTCGTTACTTTTGCGGAAAAGGGGTTTTGAATAAGGGTGATTGCCATTAATATATACATTATTTTAAAAAAATAATCAAGCGGTCGACAAGAATAAGAACCTGACTCTTATAATAACAACAAAGAAGGTTCATATTCTTCTTACCTTTCCCACAAGTAGTGATCAAAAATGTTCAAAATGAGTTAATTTCGTGCACGGACTCTTAAGTGTAAAAAAAGTTACACTTACTTAATGTACACAAATCTAGAATAAATTCTCTACTGTACCAAATTATAACATAGAAACTTACATGCAGCAACATTATACAAGGTGTGCAGTGTGACCCACTCAGGTGCACAATGCACAATCTCACAAGCATGCAGATGTTGATGTATCAAGCCTAGTCTGCCTAACTGTGTCTGCCATTTTATTTCATTACTAGCGGACGTCCCGCGGTTTCACCCGCATAGTTCCCGTTCCCGTGGGAGTACGGGGATAAAATATATCCTATGTTACTCGTGGATAATGTAGCTTTCGAATGGTGAAAGAATTTTTAAAAACGGTCCAGTAGTTTTTAAGCCTATTCATTACAACCAAACAAACAAAGTTTTCCTCTTTATAATATTAAGTGTAGAAAATAGCAGCCATGTATTAAACCTTAATACAACCTACGAAACAAAATCTTCACAATCGACACACATGTCATGCAGGGCATCAAAAATAGAATCTATTTACTGATGGTGCTATAACTACAAATTTAATATTAGATATTTCTGTTTTGGTGTATGATTTAAACAATGTTTTTCTCTTTCAGTCATTACTTTAATGTTAATGAGGATAATTCTTTAATGATTGTAGTAGAAAAAATTGAAAACATTTGATTGTCACTGAGTGTATAAAATGACCATATTTATTATATATTTACTAGTGTTCGTTTATTCGTACTACTATTAACATCTAGTAATTGTGATCGTCCCTTTTCGTTATACTGGAAAGGAAACAATTTTTTTTGTTCGGGGATTAGGCCACCCCCAATTGTAGCATTTACGAGGGCGGCACTGAAAATTTCATGCACTGGGAATCAAGGAAGTGACACAACATTACTATTTAAAAATGTATTTATTGCTTTTCGAAGTATTCTCCCCGAAATTTGACACATTTTTCCATACGATGGAACCAATCATTGAAGCAACCATTCCATTCGGAAGTTGGGGTCTCCAAAATGGCCGTTTTGTAGGCGTCCCCAGCTTCTTCAGGTGATGAACATCTCTGTCCACGCAATTTATTCTTTATTTTAGGGAAAATATAGAAATCATTAGGGCTTAGGACGGTTCTGTACGGCGGATGGTCTAATAATTCTATGTTTTCTTGCTCTAAAAACTCTTTTGTTCTGTGCGCGGTGTGAGAACTCGCATTGTCGTGATGGATGATGATGCGGCGGTTGCAGTTCTCTTTACGGAGTTCAGAAACGACCTGTGGCAAACAAATGCTAGCATAAAATCAAAATCAAAGCATTTATTTCAAGTAGGCCAGTTACAGGCGCTTTTGAATTGTCGAAACAAAGATCAAAATTAAATGTAGCTACAGTCCCAGTCACAAGACATAAAAACTGTGAAAGTACTGTAGTTGCCCATTCCCTAGCGTAGATCTCTATTGAGAAGAACGGGCAAGAAACTCCATGGACACTCTTTTAAATCATAATGTTGTTACAAAATCTTGGTTACATCATTCCTGTTGTGATGGTGCATTGTGTGAGAACAATGTAGCAAGATGTGCACGATAAAAGTGTCCATAGTTAAAATAAACAAAAACAATAAAAAAAATAATAAAAAAAAAGCCGTGGCAACCAAGAGCTGACCAGTCCCAACCGACAGCGCCCGTTCACGAACATGACGCATGTATCAGCACCATTCAACTCAACCATTTTGAAAGGAACTAAATGACAGGGACATTTGAGTGAGCATGACATACTCTTAACCGCCAGGGCACATTCAAGTCAAAAAATAAAAACGTAGGTTTCCAGCGAATGATAGCATTCTAGTACATAGCACTCACAATATGGGATATGAGGTTATATAATACTAAAGATATTGAATTTATACAATGCAAAGATAGTTGTACAATCTTCAGCAGCTCCAACAACACAATTAGCGCTATCCATTTATGCGCCCCTGTCCTTGTGGAGCAGGACCGGCGGCATTGACCCAAGCATTTTTATCAGCGATATAATCGTCCAATCTATACTAATATCTATACTAATATTATAAAGCAGAAGAGTTTGTTTGTTTGTTAACCGACTTCAAAAAGAAGGAGGTTATCAATTCGACTGTATGTTTTTTTTATGTGTGTTTGTTACGCGATTACTCCGCCAATTATAAATGGATTTTGATGGTTTTTTTTTATTTGAAAGATTATACTCCTGAGGGACCACCCATTTAAATTTGGTGAAGATCTGTTGCTGGTCTTCGGAGATACACAATGGAACTCTTCAAAAACAGACAGCAAATCTGTCGTTATTATGGCAATCGCTTGGATGTTTATTGTTTATACAAAATCATGACGTAACATCACGCCTGTATGCTATGAGGGGGTACGCAGATGTGTACAGTATACATTTCGATTTCTCCCCCATTTGTGGAGCGATTCTCAAAATTTTTTTTTATTTGAAAGAGTATACTTCTGAGGTGGTCCCATTCAAATTTGGTGAAGATCTGATGCTGGTCTTCGGAGATACACAATGGAACTCTTCAAAAATAGACGGCAAATCTGTCGTTATTGCGGCAATGGCTTGGATGTTTATTGTTTATACAAAATCATGACGTAACATCACACCTGTGTGCTCTGAAGGGGTACGCAGATGTGTACAGTACACATTTTGATTTCTCCCCCATTTGTGGAGCGATTTGAGGAGCTCGTGGCAAAATAATAACAGCCGCTCGGATCAATGTTTAGGTTAAGCCGTGCTTGCCTAGGTTGGTCTGTGGATGGGTGACCACACTTACATACCGAGTTTCCTCCGTGCCTCGGAAAGCACGTTAAGCTGTTGGTCCCGGCTGTCATTTGTAGATCTCTGACAGTCGTTACAGGTAGTCAGTGGCCCAAAAAGTCTGACATTAACCAGTCTTACCAAGGGGTATCGTATTACCCAGGACTAACTGGGTTGTGGAGGTCAGATAGGTAGTCGCTCCATGTAAAATACGATAAGCCTATTACCATGACAGGTATTGATTACAATGTAAAATAATTGCTTGTAAAATATTTGTAGATACTTATTAGAACTAAAAATGGAAAAATAAAAAAAACTTTTTTGCAAAAAAAACTTTTTCGACGTCGGTGACCGTGACATTTGTTTGATTGATATAATGTTTTTGTCACCGACTTCTGAAGCTTGACCTTTGTTTGATTGATTTGGTGTTTTTGTCACCGGCTTCTGAAGCTAGTTATTTTTCACTTTTTAGTGTTTTTCTTTTTGTGTTATTTTTGTGTGTTTTTTTGAAGTCTGTTTTATTTTTTTGCAAAAAGATTTTTTTTTTTGTTTGTTTGGTTGAACGCGCTAATCTCAGGAACTACTGGTTCAAATTGAAAAATTATTTTTGTGTTGGATAGTACATTTATCGAGGAAGGCTTTAGGCTATATAACATCACGCTACGACAATTAGGAGCAGAGCAGGAATGAAAAATGTTGCAAAAACGGGTTTTTTTTTGCCTTTCGTTTCTCTCTCTTATGTGACGCAGACGAAGTTGCGTTGGTCAGCTATAGGCTATAATTTATGTTGGAAACTTGAACACCTGATGCAGAACCGCAACAGACCAGCTAAACTATGAGAGATACAAATATGACACCATAGCAAAAATTGTTCCACGTGATGAGCATTTTCTGCTGAGAGAATAAATTTAAAGATCTGGAACACCTGATGTGGAACTCCAAGAGCCCAGCTACACCATGACACATATAGGAATGACGTCTTAGCAAAAGTTGTTCGGTCTGATGGGCATTTCCTGTTGACTTAGAAAAAATCGAAGGTCAGAAACATCTGATGTGAAAATTATTGCAAAGCTATCACTAACTTCACTGTATAAAATAACATAAGCTGGGAGTACCTCCACGCGGTGAAGGCGCTAACATTTTAGGACTGATTTTCGATGACGATTGTATATCAATGAAAATTTGACTCGACTGGCCAAAACTCCCATTTATTATTTTATTTTATCGAATAAATATGTCTTCGGGTTTATGTTATTTGAGTGTTGAATTTCCTTTTCCATTTATCTTCGTGACTCGGTAGCCTACCCGGTAACGCAGGGGAGCAGTCAATTAGATTTTAATTGATTAGATATCTTCACAACAAAACTGTAACCATGCCTAGAAAGAGGTCAAATCTTTCCCAATGTTCCAAAGGAGCTACAAGATTGAGGATCATAAGATCCCAAGAATCTACCGAAGAGCGTCAGGAGAGACTTGATGCTGTTCGAGAACACCAGGCTGCTTGCTCCGTGGAAACCTCTTCGGATCGCGAAGCACGCCTGCGTTCTTAGCGTATTTACGCATCTACATCCAGATCTCTAGAGACCAGTGAAGAATAGATGCGCGACTGGCCGATCGTGAACGTCATGCATTGTCTCGCGAGTCGGAGACGTTCACGGATAGAGAATTGCACTTGAGTACCAAGCGTATCTACGCATCGACTTGTAGATCTCTAGAGACAAGTGGGGAACGTGATGCGCGACTGTCCGCTGATCGTGAGCGACATGCATTGTCTCGCGAATCGGAAACGTTTACCGATACAGAATCACGCTTGAGTTCTCAGTGTATTCGCACATCTACTAACAGGTCTTTTGAAACGAGTGATGAACGTGATGCGCGACTAACTGCTGCTCGAGATTATCATACTCGTACATTGCCCCGAACACGCACACAACAAAATATTCATAATCAGTTAGAAAGTGAGAGAGAAAGAATTACTGGAGTACGGCATGAAGAGACAGAAGAAGAGCGCAACGAACGTTTGAATTCTGATTGAATTCGACATTGTCTGAACAGAATGTCGATATCATCTGAAGAATCGGATGTGTCTTAAGATATAGCCGTAGGGCATGGCGACCTTCCTTGGGTTGATAAGGAACGGAGTACATTTACGTATATACTCCTATGATTGAATACGCCACATTTATTATGGTTCAAAATTGTACTTTTTGTGAAGCTGTTAAATGGCGAAAAGAAACAAACGGTATGTGATGCTCAGATGGGAAAGATCCGCTTTTCCCTTCCCCGGGTTCTTAGAATTCGACATCAGACGTTTCAGATCTTCGATTTTGACGACCCCGTTGTCGCTGGCATAAGCAACATCAGGATCCGCGTACGAAGTCGCGGGCAGAAGCTAGTTTGTAATATGCTTGCTTACACAGTGTGAGTTTAATGCATGTTTTAAATTTGGTTTCATTTAGTTCAAGAATGCTTTGTGGAATTTTATTATAGCATTTCAAACAGTATCCCATGAAGACGAGTCTACTTTAGCGAGTCTGAAGCCTGGCTGAACTAATTGGTCTCCATTTCTAGTACTGTAATTGTGTCTGTCACTTCTTTTACCAAAAAGATGCAGATTTTTTCTGACATACATTATGTGTTCGTAGATGTATTGACAATATACAGTCATGATGTTAATTTCCTTAAACAGTTCCCTTATAGAATCGCGCCTACGAATATTGTATATGGCTCTGCTGGCTCTTTTCTGCAGAATAAATATAGACTCAATTTCAGCAGCCCGTCCCCACAGCAAAATGCCGTAAGACATTATGCTATGGAAGTAACTAAAATAGACTAGTCTAGCGGTATCTACATCAGTGAATTGACGGATTTTTCTAATAGCATATGCTGCTGAACTTAAGCGCCCCGCAAGAGATGTTAAATGAGAACCCCATTGAAGCCTTGAATCAAGCGTAAGCCCCAGGAAAACCGTTTCTACGAATTCGAGTTTCTCTTTATTCAATATTATCTCACAATCACTACTTTTGACATTCAAAAAAGCAAATCTTATGCATTTAGTTTTTTTTTCATTTAAAACCAAATTGTTTGCTGTGAACCAATGGACTTCAAGTAAGGCATTATTCACGTCATCTAGATTTTGGGCTCATCTATTTATCTTAAAAAAGTGTCATCGGCAAATAATACCATATTTTGAGTTTGGTTTTTCAGTAAATAAGGTAGATCATTTATACAGGGTGTAAACCACTTCATCACAAAGCCGTTAACCAAGCATTCTGTACATCAAACTAAGTAACTTTACGCAAAAATTATTGCTGGGAAACAACTATAAATCATGTTTTGTGGTAGAACTCAATGTAACGCACTTAAATCATTGTGCTAGTGGATGGATTGAATAGTACGGGGGTCTTGGAGGTGTTATATGTCAAAATATTACAAAAAAAACTTGTATTTAAAAAAAATCTTGTTAAAATGTTGTAACTTTGACCCCCCATATCTCCGTAACTAGAAGGTTCCCAGGTATGGTGTAGAACAAAAAAATGATCGCAATGATGGGGAGAACGAGTGCCTTTCGGCTTCGTGAAGAGGTGTTTTACACCCTTTATACTAAAAAGAGGAAAGGACCCAATATTGAGCTTTGCGGAACCCCCATTTTTACTTTCAAGCCCTGTGAATTAACACCATTTATTTGAACATCTATCAGTCTATAACTTAAATAAGATTTTACCAAACTAAGTGCAAGTTTACCTAGTCCGTTCGTACGTTGATCACATAAAGTTTATTTCATCAACGCGTTTATTTAATAAACAAATCGCTTTCGTTATCCCTTGATGAACTGAAAGCTACTACATTGCTAGTTTAAGAAACACTGGGAATGAGGATGTAGGAAAAATAATGAACCATTTGCTAAATCACCCCGAAGATAAAGAAAAAGTGAAGCAGTGTTTAAGTGCAAATAAAGCAAGCAGTTGTACATATTCACCCAGTGAGGCACTGGCTTTATTAGTTTCACTTAAATTAAGTAAGTGGCAATATACATAAGCAAGACAAGCAGCAAGTGAAAATGGGTCTAATTTATACCCTTCTTATTATAAAATTAAGCAAGCAAAATCAAAATGTTATCCAGGGAAAGAAGACATAACCATAACTAAAAAAGGAGCTGCTATTAAACATTACTCAATTTGACGGTTTCTAGGCTTTTGGATGGCTTTGGATTTGGACTCGACAGCAAAGTTACTGCTTATAAGCAAATGGGGCTTTGATGGAGCCTCAGGTCAAAGCAATTACAAACAAAAGACTGAGACAGAGTTTTATGACTCTACTATGTTGATGGCCAGTCTAGTTCCTATAAGGCTTCAACAATCTGATGGAACAATAGGCTTGTGTCCTAAAAAAATCTAATTAGTCCGTCAGTTAGATTATAAAAAAATATTTGACCCGTATTTTTTCTTTTGTTACATAAACCAAAATTGACGAAGATACGACGCTTTTAAAATTCGCAATACGTCACGAGCCCCCACTCCCGAGTTTTGATGCGTTTTATTTTTGTCAGTACTCAGTGATTTACAAAAACAAAAAATACGTGTCCATTATTTTCCAATACTCTAACTGACGGACTAATTAGTTTTGCAAAATAATGATGGTGGAAACTAGCCTATTGTTTGGGAAAACGACCGACCATCATCGACTTTCTATTGTCGTCCGATAATGTTCAAATTTACCAAAGAAACCCAGAAAACAGTGGCAACTAACATTACAGAAGAAATAGAAAGACGTCAGCCAACAGGAATCCACCAAGTAGAAGTTAAGCATGAATTGTACCTGACGATTATAGACGGCAAAATAACATCATATTTGTCGGATACATCTGCAGCTGTATGTGATACTCGTATTTGCAAGCCAAAACCGTCAGAGATGAACAATTTAGAGGCACTTTCTCAAAGAGGAAATAACGAGGAAATGTACCAGTATGGTATGTCATCCTTACATGCCTGGATAAGATGCATGGAGTGCTTACTTCATATCCGTAAATATAATTTTATTACTTACTTCATATTTTTTCATGTTTGTTGTTTCCTGTGAGATTATTTATTTTTAAATGCCATCTTTTTGTTTGCAGCTTATCGTTTGGACTTCAAAAAATAATAAGTACTTAATAATAATCGCTGGACATTACACACAGCGCCATCTAGTGCCACACTAAGCAAGGCTTGTGTCGTGGACACCAGATAGTTAATATAACTACATTTATATACTTTTTGTTTGTAAATACATACTTATTATACATTAAACATCCATGACTCGGAAACAAATGTCCATGCTCATCAAACAAATATTTGTTCCTACCGGGATTCGAACCCAGGACCCTAAGAACATAAGGCTTCAAAAAATGGAGTTAAGGAACATAGATATTCTATAATACAATCACACTACCTTAGGAATATGTTTGATTTTCATATTATTTTGGTATTACGTTTGTATGAAAAACGCAAGCTCCGCTGGCCCCATAAGAGGGAATGCGGTTTACTCATCGATATAGTAAAACAAGAAGAAGCCACAACCAATGATGGCAATACTGCCAGAACATTTTTCAGGGATGCAGCAACAACAGCTCGCATAATACGGATTAGTAAAGATTTGATAAAAAGGTTTCACGTGGTTCTTCAAACCGTTGCATCTGGAGAGCGCGTGGACCTTTCTAAATTTTTCGAATTTTGTAAAGACGGCAGAATTGTATGTTACCTTGTATCCCTGGTATTATATGCCTTCCAGTGTACATAAATTGTTGGCACATGGGACATAATAACGAACTTTGGTGTCATACCTATAGGCAAACTGTCGGAAGAGGCAGCGGAAGCTCGTAATAAAGATTTTAGGAAATATAGAGAGAGTCATTCCAGAAAGGTAAGTAGAACGGCAACAAATGAGGATCAACTATCTGCCTTGTTTAGTGTGGCACACTAGATGGCGCTGTGTGTTAATGTCCAGCGATATTTATTTATTTTATTTATTTTACACAACCTTCTTTTGTCGTCTGATCCAAAGATCACATAAGTCTACGGCCTCGATTGGAATGAATCAAAATAGAATGGTTCTCTCTCCAAAAGTCAAAGAGCTTCTGCTGAGTTTTCCTTCAGAATCCGATTTAGATTTTATTGATGTAGATAATTTACAAGATAGTCATAGCGATAGTGAATAAGTTTATTGGTAGATTGTAAGTTTCTTGATTTTTGTTTTATTAGTTTGTATGTCATGAGTTCATTTATTTATTTATTTATATAATACATGGAAGACTTACTACACAAAACACATAGCTTTAATATAAGTGAGAAAAAATGTATAAAAACCAAAACAAACAATAAAACCTACGGCTACTTGAAAAATTTGAGGCTTAAGCACCTTCTGGCCGAATTCACACTACTTAAGTGTAAATTGATCAAAGTCATATTACTTGCATATGTCGTTGAAGTCTCTGCTTACCCGCACAATATAACTGTTCTGCCTTTAATTCGATGATGAATGAGGTACACGTATGGGTGGATTAAAACGAAATGTCTTACTTGGGACATTGAAATAAAATTTTGACAATAACTCAGGGTTATCAATATTGTTATTAAGGATCTTTAACAAAAACAAACAGTCGCCTATGCTACGCCGATCTACCAGTGGTAGCAAATGATACTCCCTACAGAGTTCAAGATAATCAGCTGACTTATAAGGAATCTTTTGGTGAAAACAAAGATATTTAACGAAGCGCTTTTGGATGTTTTCAATGCGGTCAGTGTATTTCAGATAGCGTGGATTCCATATCTGAGACGCATACTCTAGCTGACCTCTTACATAGGTACAGTATAATATCTTTAATGTTTTTGCATCTGAAAACACACTTAGAGAGACGCATTAATAATGCGTCTTCTAAACTACTTGGATTTATAATATAAATCCAAGTAGTTTAGAAGCTTCCTTCACAATTGCATCAATATGCGTGTCAAAAACTAACTTACTGTCTTGATGGACGCCCAAGTCACGAATAGTGTTGCACCTTGGCAAGATCTGGCCCGCCAAGGTATAACTGGTAGCTAGGACGGCACGTTTCCTAGTGTAAGTGATCACCGAACACTTGGATGGGTTGAGATCAAGTTTATCAGCCCGACAATACTCTTCAAGCCGATACAAATCAGCCTGAAGCGCTAGACTATCTTCGAGCTTTGAAATAGTGCTAAAGATTTTCATGTCATCAGCGAAGCATAATAGTTTGGATGGATGGAAGCACTGATCGATGTCGTTCACATAGACATGACTGAAAGGAAGCGGTAAATTTGTTGTTGTACTCGTATATAGTTAGTTTTAAGTTTTTACCTTTAGTTAATTTGTATTTGCATGTATCTTTACTTACTATTCAGTATTAAATCTAATTTAAAGATTTTATAAGTTCATTAAATAAACAAATAGAAATGAATAGATCCACGTTTTTAAATAATACGTACGAAGGAAATTCAAGCAAATTAGACACCTTTCAATTTACTGTCGTTAGTGTGTAAGTAACTACTTATGTGTATTATTAAGTGCTTTGACTTACTATTCTATATCAATTATAACTTTAAAGAACATCCGAAAATAACAAATGAAGCTTTTTATTCAACGTATTATTTATTTATTTGGCGGTGTTGCAACTTTATGCAAATGTTGAAAGCATCAAATGATAGCAGACTAGACAAGCTTTAAGAAAAATGTAGTTTCAAAGCGGGTGAAGTGTAAGAATATAATATGTATATTGTATGTTCCTTTACTTTAGTAAGTAAGTACACTCCTTTATAACAGTATCATGTACGCTGAGTTAGCACTATACCTCATAAGCATGTATATTATAATTATTCATTTAGTCATTAAATAGTACTTAACAGATGTGGTTGTTTCTTTGAAACCACCCTTTAGGGACCCCAACATTACACGGGATTCGCCACTCAGCAGGAATTTAATTTGATCCGCTCCATACAAAAAATTAACAAAATGCATTTTTCCACCCAAAAGAGCAAGTTTAGGGAAAAAAAAAGCATCAGAACAATTATTATTGAGGTTAATGAGCTCTATCGATCCGCATAAAAAATAGTTTTGTCACTAACAAAAATAGTTTTGGCACAAACGGTGACCACGACGTGTTCAGTACATCATTCCGAATTTCCACACAGGACACATGGAAACCGTTGTGCGCTGATGTCCTTCCACCTTCCACATGTCTATTTGAACGAAACGTGTCTCTTATGAACATAACCAAGATAATTTAATTCTCTCACAATGAATTAAAAATATACTTATTCAAAAATATTTTTATCTTTTTTTATTTGCGGAATTCACGCTCTTTTATTTGCTATGTTCTGTGTAGACATAATTGACCATAATCAAGTTATGTTTCTGTGAAGTAGTGATGCTAGTGAGGTGTTGTGTCGACAGTTGCAGGGCAGCTCGCCGGGAGCGCTGCAGCCGCCGCTGCCTCCGGGCATCATGGCGCCGCCCGCCGCGCCGCTGTCCGGTCTGCCCGCCGGCCTGGTGGGCCTGCCCGGCATGCCCGGCCTACCCGCAGCCATGCCCGGCTTGCCCGGCAGCCTCCCCGTGGCATTGCCCGGCCTGCCCGGCGGTCTGCCCGGGAGTTTGCCCGGCGGTCTGCCCGGTGAGTAGCCCACAGCGCAGCGCGAGGCCGGCGCGGGCGGGCTGCGCGGCTCGACGCGTCGCCGCGCGCCTCTCCGCCGCGCCGGCCCGCCCCTCGCCGCCAAACCTGTCTCTCTCATTCGTTGTCTCGTTTCGAAACCGTCCTCAGTGATCAGTGTTTCTGCTTTCTGTTTCAGGCTAGATATAAGTTAGGTTTTTGCTATACGCTTAGGCGTGCCGGTGACGCGTCGGCTGCGGCTGCGGCGCCGGCTGCTCCTCGCCGGTCTCACAATGTACCTACTTCATTATACCGCATTGTACCCCTTGTGCCCGCGCCTAGTGCTCGCGCCCGTCCGGCGGCGCGGCGCCCGCCCGCGAGCGACAGGTGACCGAGAGAGTGCGAGCGCAGAGTGCGAGGCGCGGCGGGCGCACTAACACACCGTACAGTGTACACGTACACGTTCACGTACACGTACACGTACACTGCACGCGCCGGCCGGGCGGGCGCGCGCGCGGAGTGACAGCGATGTGTGCGAGCGCGAGTGCCTGCGTCCACTACTGTTTGGCATCTGTGCGCTACCGGCACTGACTGATACAGCTTTGCTCTTACAGGTGGTTTCCTCTCGACGCCGATCTACGACTTGCAGCAGGTCGGAGATGTATTCACAGGTGAGACCCAGCTCGGGAAGGTCAGGTTCAGACTCAAACTAAGTCGAGCTACACGATAAATGCTTGCACTGACTGGACAGCTCCACTCAAATCAGTGTGGTTCTTTCTTCAAAACACCCATCTCAGACACTAATCTGCACAGTCTTCATGTAAATTAAGCAAGATTATGTCTAGACTTTAAAAGAAACTATTACCTCCGAGTTTGTTTCGACTGTTTCTTCTCAGAGTAGCCAGGTACGAAATAACGGTACCTATAATTTAGTTTAAAAAAAATTACGTGTAAAATCTATCAAACATCTGAACTCTGAACTGAAACATCTCATCCCATTCCAAGAATGTCCGATTAGCAAAAGGCGCAGCTCAAAAAGTGTTCTGAGTAGTCTGAAATTCAGCTGCAGCAAACACCCATGAAACGATTTATTTGTATTCAAATCAATACAAAGAAATCGTTTCGTAGGTGTTTCGAATATCAATGAGATTTTAGGTAAGTACTCAGCGGAGGCAAGTGCGATGTACAGCAAGGTCTTATTTAAAAATTTGGTGATTTAATTCAGTTTGTACTCCGGACCGAGTTTTGTGGTTGACCGCCGTACAGTATTTCCTTCATTATGTTATTTACTCCTACATGTATCCAGTTTCGTTAGTGAACGCCAAATTTAGTGAACGGCACATTTTCAAAGGTATTCTATTGCTAAAAGGAATATCGGACATTCTACGAATCGGATTTCTTGCGCTTGCCCTCAGCAGGTGTTGTAACTCGTGTTGCGCAGGTCCGGGCGCCAAGTGTTCGACGCTGCCGGCCATCCTCGGCGGCTCTCTGCCGCGTCTGTCGTCCGAGCAGGCAGAGGCGGTGGCGCGCGCCAAGAAGTACGCCATGGAGCAGAGCATCAAGATGGTGCTCATGAAGCAGACGCTGGCGCACCAGCAGCAGCAGATGGCGTCGCAGCGCACGCAGGTGCAGCGCCAGCAGGCACTCGCGCTCATGTGCAGGTACACCGCTACACGCGCGCACACACACACACACGCAGGTGCAGCGCCAGCAGGCACTCGCGCTCATGTGCAGGTACACCGCTACACGCGCGCACACACACACACACGCAGGTGCAGCGCCAGCAGGCACTCGCGCTCATGTGCAGGTACACCGCTACACGCGCGCACACACACACACACGCAGGTGCAGCGCCAGCAGGCACTCGCGCTCATGTGCAGGTACACCGCTACACGCGCGCACACACACACACACGCAGGTGCAGCGCCAGCAGGCACTCGCGCTCATGTGCAGGTACACCGCTACACGCGCGCACACACACACACACGCAGGTGCAGCGCCAGCAGGCACTCGCGCTCATGTGCAGGTACACCGCTACACGCGCGCACACACACACACACGCAGGTGCAGCGCCAGCAGGCACTCGCGCTCATGTGCAGGTACACCGCTACACGCGCGCACACACACACACACGCAGGTGCAGCGCCAGCAGGCACTCGCGCTCATGTGCAGGTACACCGCTACACGCGCGCACACACACACACACGCAGGTGCAGCGCCAGCAGGCACTCGCGCTCATGTGCAGGTACACCGCTACACGCGCGCACACACACACACACGCAGGTGCAGCGCCAGCAGGCACTCGCGCTCATGTGCAGGTACACCGCTACACGCGCGCACACACACACACACGCAGGTGCAGCGCCAGCAGGCACTCGCGCTCATGTGCAGGTACACCGCTACACGCGCGCACACACACACACACGCAGGTGCAGCGCCAGCAGGCACTCGCGCTCATGTGCAGGTACACCGCTACACGCGCGCACACACACACACACGCAGGTGCAGCGCCAGCAGGCACTCGCGCTCATGTGCAGGTACACCGCTACACGCGCGCACACACACACACACGCAGGTGCAGCGCCAGCAGGCACTCGCGCTCATGTGCAGGTACACCGCTACACGCGCGCACACACACACACACGCAGGTGCAGCGCCAGCAGGCACTCGCGCTCATGTGCAGGTACACCGCTACACGCGCGCACACACACACACACGCAGGTGCAGCGCCAGCAGGCACTCGCGCTCATGTGCAGGTACACCGCTACACGCGCGCACACACACACACGCACGCACACACACGCACGCACACACACACACGCACGCACACTCACACACACGTACGCACGCACACACACTCACACACACACACACACACCGCCCGTGTGATGACAGCGATACACTGGAGGCTCCCGCCACGAGCAGGTCGAGCCTGTGATCTCAAGCTGAAAAGATCTGACTTCCGAGGTGATATATTTAGATTCGAACGTTTTCCTACCGCATTTTAATGTCGTGTATTTTTCATCAGAGTATATGTGGGCTCCATATCATTTGAGTTGAAGGAGGACACGATACGGCAGGCATTCCTCCCGTTCGGGCCGATCAAGTCCATCAACATGTCCTGGGACCCCGTCACGCAGAAGCACAAAGGATTCGCCTTCGTGGAGTACGAGATCCCCGAAGCGGCGCAGCTCAGCCTGGAACAGATGAACGGCGTCATGCTCGGCGGCCGGAACATCAAGGTGGTCGGGCGGCCCTCCAACATGCCACAGGCGCAGGCCGTCATCGACGAGATCCAGGAGGAAGCCAAGCAGTACAACCGCATCTACGTCGCCTCTATCCACCCGGAGCTCACAGAAGATGACATTAAAAAGTGAGTATATTTGAGTACACGTACAGTCGATATCTCGGCAACATTACTCGACTACCCCTGACTCTCGTCTTGCCCGCAGCGTGTTCGAGGCGTTCGGACCCATCACGTACTGCAAGCTGGCGTACGGCGCGTCGGCGCACAAGCACAAGGGCTACGGCTTCATCGAATACGCCACGCTGGCGGCCGCGCTCGAGGCCATCGCGTCCATGAACCTGTTCGACCTCGGCGGGCAGTACCTGCGCGTGGGCCGCGCCATCACGCCGCCCAACGCGCTGGCGGGCCCGCCGCAGCCCTCCGCCATGCCCACCGCCGCCGCCGTGGCCGCCGCCGCCGCCACCGCCAAGATACAGGCCATGGACGCCGTGGCCAGCAACGCCGTCGCGCTCGGCCTCACCAAGCTCAACGCGCTGGGCGTGTCGCCGGCCGCCGCGCTGCCGTCGCTGGCGGCCGCGCTGCCGCAGCTGCCGGCCGCGCTGCCGGCGCTGGCGGCGCTGCCCGCGCTGCCGCCCGCGCTGCCGCTGGCCGCCCCCGCCGCGCTGCCGCCGCCCGGTGTGGTGATCCCGCCCGCGCCGCGGCCTGCCAGCCCGGCGCCGCCCGAGGGCCAGCAGGCAGCGCTGCAGCGCAAGCTGCTGGACACGTCGCCCGACACGCTGCAGCAGCAGGAGTCGCTGTCCATCTCGGGGCAGTCGGCGCGCCACCTGGTCATGCAGCGCCTCATGCGACGCCGCGCCTCGCGCACCGTGCTGCTGTGCAACATGGTGGAGGCCGCCGAGGTGGACGAGGCGCTGCACCACGAGATCCAGGAGGAGTGCAGCAAGTGGGGCAAGGTGGAGCGGCTCGTCATCTACAACGAGCGCCAGACCGAGGACGACGACCCGGCGCACGCCGACGTCAAGATCTTCGTGCAGTTCAACGAGCCCGACGGTCAGTGTTATCCTCTACTCACTACTGTGAGGCGATCGCTTGTATCTGAACGATGAATGTTTGACAGAGAGTCGTGTGGTCCACAGAGGCGGCGGCGGCGGCGGCGGCACTGGGGGGGCGCTACTTCGGCGGGCGGACGGTGCGAGCGCAGCTCTACGACCAGGACCTGTTCGACCACGGCGACCTGTCCGGGTAGCGCGCGCAGCTGTACGACCAGGACCTGTTCGACCACGGCGACCTGTCCGGGTAGCGCGCGCAGCTGTACGACCAGGACCTGTTCGACCACGGCGACCTGTCCGGGTAGCGCGCGCAGCTGTACGACCAGGACCTGTTCGACCACGGCGACCTGTCCGGGTAGCGCGCACAGCTGAACTACTACGCCGCCCTAACATAGATATTAAGCTTAAGTTCCGATGTGATAATACGAGTTACAAAATAAAATATCGCTCGTTATGCTCACCTGTTTCAATTTCTGAATCCTCAGTGAAATAGTAGATTGTATCATAAGGGGGCAAAGTAATATTTTAACAGCGAGGGCGCTTTTTTGAATCCAGAGCGAAGTGAGGGATTCTTTATTAGAATACTGAAAATAGCGAGGTATTCAACGTACATCGCCCGAGACAAAAATATATTTTGCGCCCGAGTTATACACTCTACTTTTCATCACCCACTATGAGAAAATAAAAGGCGCCTCATATTTAATTGTGTACGGGTAAGGTACATTTAAATGATAGACTGATATAATGATTGATTGTATATTGAAAGAACACCCAAAAAATGATAACTGATCGACTCGCGGCGAATGAGTCTTTTTGTTAGCCCGAGCGGTGCTATGCAACTACTGATCATTAACTTATAATTGTATATTTTATTCATTCGCTGCGCGTCGATGTCAGCATAAAATTGATACATATGCTATTGTACGGGTTTGCTCGTACATGCTTCCCGAGGAAAAGAAATAAAGTACAACTGCTTAAATGAGGAACAAATAATAATACTACATGATTTGATGATAATCTAATTTCTTAGTGTCTCTATCGTTAACACACTTCACAAATTAGATATGCTTGTATAAGAATAAATAATATGTACCTAGGATTTTTTATTTCATTTTTATTAGTTTTGACAAATTCAAATCCAGGTTTTACAAAAAACTTCAGACGTCTGCGTTGCTTTTTCAGCGAGATATCGGCGATTACGTATTTTTTCACCGTTTCAATGGCGCGGCCATGACGTTTTCGTCTTACAGCTCCTGAAATATGAACCTAGGATTTTTTATTTCATTTTTACTAGTTTTGACAAATTCAAATCCAGGTTTTACAAAAAACTTCAGACGTCTGCGTTGCTTTTTCAGCGAGATATCGGTGATTACGTATTTTTTCACCGCTTCAATGGCGCGGCCATGGCGTATTAGTCTTATAGCTCCTGAAATGTAAACTTGAAGATTTTTTGTTTATTTTTTACTAGTTTTGACAAATTCAAATCTGGGTTTTACAAAAAACTTCAGATGTCTGCGTTGCTTTTTCAGCGAGATATCGGCGAAAATGTGTTTTCACCGTTTCGATGGCGCGGCCATGGCGTATTAGTCTTACAGCTCCTAAAATATAAGCCCAGGATTTTTTTCTATATTTTTACAAATTCAATCTGTTACTTAGCAAAATAACAGGTCTCTGCAATGCTTAGTTTTAAAGATCTCAGTGGCCGCGCGGTTCGGAGCGTTTCAATGGCGCGGCCACGTTCAAACCCTTATAACTTTTTAACCATAGCTTTGACAAATTTATGGTTTTGGGAGTCTACTTTTACAAATTTTTACAAAATCATGGCATAATTTTTAAAAAAAAAAAACGTCACGGCCGCGCCATCGAAACGCACACCAACAAAATTGGTACCTACCTTAGCAGTTTTCGAGAAAATCGACTTTGAAGGTGGTCCGCGGTAGTCACGGTCCCTTCAGCAGGACCACCATGAGCGCCGAAAAAGGGGGCATTCTACAGCTATTCTAAGTAAATAGTTAGTACCCATAAATGTGATTCATTTCGTAAAAAAACAGAACTGAAACATTTGTATTTACCGAGAAATCAACGATGATAACTTCGTGCGCTCGTTCAGCAGGACCACAAATTTGAATGTTAATTCCAAGTTTCAGGCACTTGTCGCTTTCCTCACACCCACATAGAAAATTAGTACCCTGGAAGATAAAATAAGTACCAAAAATTCAAAATGCGTACTCCAGTAGTTTAGGTTAGGTTGGGTTCCCCGCCTGGGATTGGACGACAGGTGGCGCTTCGGCCCACATTTCAGCGGGCTGTCGACGCGCCTGCTGAAGGCCGCGGACGCCCTCTCGTGGCTCGTCCCGAACCTGGGGGGGCCCAAGGCGAAATGCCGGCGCCTGTATGCCGGCATCTTGCGGAGCATGGCCCTATACGGGGCCCCCATCTGGGCGGACTCCCTCCGCAGGAGGGAGAATGCGACCGCCATCCGCAGGCCCCAAAGGGCCATTGCACAGCGGGTGGCGAGGGCCTACCGCTCGGCGGCATGGGCCCTTCTCAGGGCCAACCCAAAAGCCCTTCTCAGGACCAACCCAAAGGCCCTTCCCGAAGGGAACGGTGCGTCCCGTGTCGTATACGCGGACCACTCTCTTGAGGAGCTGGAGAGAATGGCGGAGGAGGACGAGGAGGAGATCGTAGAGGTCGCCTCCAAGTCCTCAAACCTAAAGGGCACCTTCCAGAAGGCCCTCAAGAGCCGGGCCGCGAGCATGCGCGGTGTCGTCGCGGAGTTGGTCCGTCGCAAGACAACTCGACTGGCCGCTCCGTCGTTCCTGCGGCGGCTGCGGAGGAGGGTGCGATGTCCGACTGATGGATAGGGTCGAACATCGCATCCTTCAGGTGGTGCGGCCTTCCACTGACTCCCCTCTCGCTCTTAGAGAGGGGACCGGGATACGTGGCCGCCGCGTGGGGAGACATGGCCCTGGTGGGGGTCTATTTCTCCCCAAACCACCCTGTCACGGAGCGCGAGCGGGAGGACGACCCTCTCGCTGCGCCGCTCCGTAGACGAAAAAGGGGTCGGAGAAGGCACCCTCCTCTCCCTCCTCATGGTGGCGACGGGCGGGCGACAGGCACGGGGGTGCCTTCGCCCGCATTGCACCCGTCACCACCTTCGTCTGTCATTCCCGGGCCCCTGTGAGCTTAGGGGCCCGGCATGAAGGGCAATCGTCGGCGGAGGACTGGACGTAAAGGCTATGCCGGTTTCCCAGTCCCCCGCCACTCGGACGAAGCGGGAATGTCGCTGGGTCGTTTTAGTTGGTATACCGGGTCAGACCCGGGGAGTCCCACATACCCCTCTCATCCCCCGATGGGAGGGTATGCGTAATGCATTTTTTCCCAAAAAGCGTCAAAAAAAAAAAAAAAAAGGTTAGGTTAGGTTAGGGGTGCGTCAGAATTCCTCCACGTTAGTTTGGCAGCTGCTGATCCCTCTCGATACGTCTGGAGGGAAGAGCAGCTGCTGGGCCGGTGCACCCTGGGCGCGACAGTATTATTCCTCGAGGAATCGGGAAATGGTACTGTCGTGGCTAATATTCTGGGGGAGGGGTCACATCGTTCGTCGTGCGATGATCCACGGGTCTGTCGTGCGAGGTTCGATGTGCATAGGGGGGTTTTCATCGTGTACCGTGCGATGGCTCGAACGGGGTCATCGGACGGTACGTGATTAGTGATTCACTCTTCGAAGTTTTCGGAGAGTGAATCAGGGCGGGGGAAAGGTCGTGTACCGTGCGATGGCTCAAGCGGGTCATCGGACGGTACGTGATAAGTGATTCACTCCTCGAAGTTTTCGGGGAGTGAATCAGGGCGGGGGAAACGTCGTGTACCGTGCTATGGCTCAAGCGGGTCATCGGACGGTACGTGATTTGTGATCCACTCTTCGAAGTTTTCGGGGAGTGAATCGGGACGGGGAAAACGTCGTGTGCCGTGCGATGGCTCAAGCGGGTCATCGGACGGTACGTGATTAGTGATTCACTCTTCGAAGTTATCGGGGAGTGAATCAGGGCTGGGGATCCACCTTCATCTTTCATCGCGGCATTCGTCGCCCTCTGGTACGCGTCTGCCTGTCAGACGTGACTGTGAGCGTGGCGAGTGGTCGTGGTGCGGGATCAAGGGGGAGGGGGGGAATTAATGTATGTATGTATCTATATATTTTTGTGTGTATATGTTTATTTATTTATGAATGATGAAGTGGGGAGTCAGGGACCGCACCCTTTAAAGGAACAAGAAAATGAAAAAAGCGACTGGAAATATATTACCCCAGGGCGGTACCAGCTGCTCAGCAGCTGGAGAATCCGTCACGATCCCTTCGGGATCGTCTGCCCCACCGTATTCTGGGGGGGGCAACCACCGCTTTCCGTTTGCCAGTGGCAACAAGAGCCGAGGAGGCTCATCGAGGTCACGGTCTTTTGAAGACCTGATCTCCTTCAAACCACCCGACCCAAAACCGGGTGCAAGGACGGGAGCAGAGGCTCCAGACACTCCGAGGTGCACGCCGTCTGCAGAGCCATGCGTGGTTCTGGAGGGGGTGAGCATGTCGGAGTCGGACGACACATCGCTGGCTGCTGCGGCCGTTTCCTCCAAGTTTTGGGGGAAGCGTTCGCGCGGTCAGACGGACGCTGTTTCGGCGGCGGGTCTGTCTTCTAGTGAGGAGGACCAGCCGGCCGCCAAAGTGCCAACAGCGAAGAGAGGTAGAGGTCGCGGGACAGGCAGTCCAGCAGCATCACGCGACACCCGGGGCCGCTTCCTGAAGCGCCCCGACACGCCGGTGCCAAGCGGGTCAGATCGCGCATCACCTGCGGTCTCGACCGACGACCAGGGAGGGGTCACCGTCGCTCTTGTGGGCACAAAGGCGGAGGCCAATGCCGCGAAGCGCGCTCAAAGTAGAGCGGTCGCGGCCGATGAGGTGGCCGAAATGGCCCGTAAGGCCCGAGAGTGGCGGTCTGCCCAGGCGGCCAATGGGGAGAGCCTGACAGCAGAGGCTCTCAGCCGCCAAGTGATGGACGGCGTGGACATTGTCCTTAAAGTTGCCACCAAATCCGGCAACCTAAAGGGCTCCTTCACGCGCGCCCTCAAAGAGGCGGCAGAGGGGATCAGGGAGGCGGTTCTGGTTCTCCATGACCACACGACCTCGGAAGAGACTGCGAGGTTGTGGACGGAGAACAGCCGTCTCCGATCCGAGCTGGAGGACCTCAAGCGGCAGTTTGCCGCTCTGCAAAGTGTCGGGCAGCAGCAGGCGGCTCCCTCGTCGGCCCCTGTACCTGCAGCGCCACCTACTCCGAGTCTGTCGGACTACGACGTAGAAAGGGTGGCCAGAATCTGCATGCTGCAGTGTGGGGGCATGGTGAGTGCCCGCCTGGAGGCAATCGAGTCTCGACTGCCCCCGGCTGAGCGCCTCCGCCCCCCGCTTGCGGCAGACAGGCGGAGGATGGAAGAGCCCGCGAGGCCGAAGCCCGGACAGCTCACGCGGAGGCTTGCAGGGGGGGCCAAAGAGCCCGCAGTGGAGCCCGGGACGCCGGTACAGGTTGCGTCCGCGCCCCTCGTCCGGTCGTCCCAGCCCCCGGTGACCGCTTCTCCCACCCAGGTGACGGTGGCTGGAGAGGGCCGCCGCAGGAAGAGGAGGAAGAAGGCAGCGGGTGTGACCGCGCCCCCTACCTCCCAAGAGGCCACGATCCCGGCGTCCGCACCTCCCAACTAGGAGCCCTGGTCGACGGTGGTGAAGAGGGGCCGCAAGAAGCGGGCACCGCAGCCGACACCTCCCCAGGTACCGACTCGACCAGAGGGCACGAGGCCACCCAAGGTCATTACCCCACGCTCAGAGGCTGTGGTTATAACACTGCAGCCCGAAGCCGTAAGCAGGGGAGTGACATACAAGTCGGTCCTGGCGGAAATGAAGCAGAAGCTTCAGTTCAGCGAGTTTGGCACCCCGGCTGGTTTCGTCTTCAGGACGGCAGCTACGGGTGCCAAGATGCTTCAGGTGTCGGGTGCGGCAAGGCAGGAGAGGGCGGACAAGTTGGCCGCCAAACTCCGGGAGGTCCTCAAGCCAGAGGACGCCCGAGTGTCCAGGCCCATGACCACGGCTGAATTGCGGGTCGAGGGGCTGGACGACTCGGTGACCCCGGAGGAAGTAGTGGCGGCCATTGCCCAAAACGGTGGGTGCCCGCCAGACAATGTGGCGGCGGGCGAAATTCGCAGCAGCGCGGATGGGCTGGGCACTGTTTGGGTGCGGTGCCCGGTCGCTGCTGCGAATAAGGTTGCAGACGGCGGGCGACTATTGGTGGGCTGGGTGTCTGCCAAGGTCAAACTCCTGCCAAGGCGGGCTGTGCAGTGCTTCCGGTGCCTGGAAAAGGGGCATGTCCGGGCACAATGCACTGCACAAATCGACCGCAGCGAAATATGTTTTCGCTGCAGTCGACCCGGCCATAAGGCGGCCCAGTGCTCTGTAGCGCCATACTGCAGCCTTTGCGCAGCTGCAGGGAAACGCTCGGAGCACAGACTTGGCGGGAAGGCCTGCAAGGCACCCAAGTCTAGAAATAGGAGGACTCGAGCTGTCGGAGAATCTGCGCCTCTCCCACAGCCCGACTCCCGACCCAGGGAAGGAGGAGCCGAGGAAATGGAGTGTCATTAATGGCACAATTCCGTTTCCTCCAGGCGAACATCAACCACGCCGCCAGAGCTCAGGATCTGTTGCTCCAGAGCATGGCGGAGTGGTTGATCAACGTGGCTGTGGTCGCCGAGCCATATTTTGTCCCCCCCCGCGATAACTGGGCAGGGGACCTAGACGGTTTGGTGGCCATCATTGGCGGGACTCTTGGCAGTCCGTCCCGAGGACACGGTTGGGTGGCTGCCCTCGTGGACGGCATAGTCACAATTGGGGCGTATTTCTCCCCCAACAAGAGTCTCGCTGACTTTGAGGAGTTCCTTGTCGAGCTAGGTGCCGTCGTGAGCCGGTTCCACCCTCGCCCGGTGGTGTTGCTCGGGGATCTCAATGCCAAGTCCGCGGCTTGGGGATCCCCGATCACCGATCCTAGGGGTGAGGTGTTGGAGGAGTGGGCGGTTGAAACCGGCTTGACCGTCCTAAATCGGGGCTCGGTGTACACGTGCGTGCGGCAGCGGGGCGGGTCCATAGTGGACGTGTCGTTTGCAAGCCCCGCTGTTGCAGGCCGTGTACGCGACTGGCGAGTTGCCGTGGAGGTGGAGACGCTGTCGGACCATCGATATATTCGATTCGACGTCTCCACCCAGACTGCGGGGGGCGGTCGCCCGCCGACCCCGCGGATGGACGGTCCTCGCTGGTCATACAAGCGTATCGACAGGGAACTTCTCGAGGAGGCCGCAATCTTCCAGGCCTGGGTCCGAGAGCCAAACGAACCCGTCGACGTCGAAGCGGAGGCGCAGTGGTTCCGCGGGGCGATGACGCAAATCTGCGACGCGTCAATGCCCCGTGTCACCCAACCCACAAGACGCCAGCTGTACTGGTGGTCCGCCGTCATCGCGCAGCTGCGCGTGACGTGCGTGGAGGCGAGACGCCAGTATAGCCATTACCGCAGGAGACGTCGCCGGGTTCCGGAGGAAGAGGCCGCGCGGTATGAGGTGTACCGCGCGGCCAAGGAGGCTCTGTGGCTGGCCGTCGGTGAGGCTAAGACTCGAGCCAGGGAGGAGATGCTGTCGGCTCTCGACGTGAATCCGTGGGGGCGCCCTTACCGTGCGGTCCGAGGGAAACTTCGTGCCTGGGCACCCCCACTCACCGAGAGCCTGCAGCCTGAGCTGTTGCAGGAAGTGGTCGCAACGCTCTTCCCTGCTAGAGAGGAACATGTTCCACCACCGATGGCTTTGCCCACAGCCACAGAGCCAACGGATGAGGAGGACGTCAGCGTCCCAGAGGTGACACAAGCAGAGATGAGGGTGGCGATAACGCGGCTTCGGGCCAAGACCGTTGCCCCGGGGCCTGACGGAGTTCCCGGCGTTGCGCTCGCCCTCGCTCTGAAGGAGCTAGAGCCCCAGCTGAGAGGACTTTTCACCGCATGTCTTGAGCAGGGCCAATTCCCTAGGGAGTGGAAAAAGGGTCGCCTGGTCCTGCTCAGGAAGGCGGGGCGTCCAGCGGAGTCGCCGTCTGCGTACCGGCCCTTAGTGCTGCTGGACGAGGTGGGTAAGCTTTTTGAGCGGATTATCGCTGCCCGCCTCGCCGGCCACTTGTACAGAGAGGGGCCGGATCTGGACGACAGCCAGTTCGGCTTCCGGCGTGGGCGCTCCACTGTGGACGCCATATTGCGGGTAAGAGTCCTGGCGGAGGAAGCGGTGTCCCGGGGCGGGGTGATGTTGGCGGTGTCCTTGGACATCTCCAACGCTTTCAACACCCTGCCCTGGAGCTGTATTCGGGAGGCGCTGTGTTACCACAGGGTGCCCCCGTACCTCCGCCGCATCGTTGGGGCTTATTTGGCGGAAAGGTGTGTCACCTACTCGGGACGCGACGGCGGAGGCCGGCGCGACATGTCGTGCGGTGTTCCACAGGGTTCGGTCGTTGGCCCACCCCTGTGGAACATCGGGTACGACTGGGTGCTGAGGGGCGAGCTCCAACCGGGAGTGGCCCTGGTGTGTTACGCAGACGACACGCTGGTCACGGCCCGGGGGAGCTCGTACAGGGAGGCAGCGTTGCTAGCGACCTGTGCGGTCTCACAGGTTGTGGGCCGCATACGGCGCCTGGGCCTGGAGGTGGCCCTCAACAAGTCGGAGGCTGTGGTCTTTCACGGCCGCCGGCGGGCGCCGCCGCCGGGATCACAAATTGTGGTAGGGGGGACCCCGATCGCTGTCGAGTCCACCATGAAGTATCTGGGATTGGTGCTCGACAGCCATTGGAACTTCGGCCCCCACTTCCGGCGGCTGGCGCCCAAGTTGATGGGCGCTGCGGGCGCGCTTGCAACACTGCTTCCCAATCTAGGGGGGCCGAGCACCGCCTGTAGGAGACTGTACCTGGGGGTCCTGCGATCCATGGCCCTGTACGGGGCCCCGGTGTGGGCCTCTGACTTGACGGCCGGCAGCATCGCGATGCTGCGGAAACCGCAGAGGGCGATGGCCGTCAGGTCAATCAGGGGGTATCGCACAGTCTCCTACGAGGCGGCTTGTGCACTGGCCGGGTCGCCACCTTGGGACCTAGAGGCGAGAGTCCTCGCGTCCCTTTACCGGTGGCGCGAGGAGGTGCGGGCGCGGGGCGGTGGACCGATGCAGCGAGAGATCGATCTGCGTCGGTCTCAGCTCCGCGAGGTCCTGGTGGCGGAGTGGCGGGACAGGCTTCTACGCCCTACCGCCGGCCTCGCCACCATCGAGGCGATCCGACCGGTGCTCGAGGAATGGCTCGAGAGGAGGCACGGCTCCTTGTCGTTTCGGGCGACGCAGGTGCTCTCGGGGCATGGTTGCTTCGGGAAGTACCTGTGTCGCATAAACAGGGAGCCGGACGCTCGGTGTCATCACTGCGTCCACTGTCTGGAGGACACGGCTCGGCACACGCTGGCAGAGTGTGCCGCATGGGAGGAGCCGCGCCGTGCCCTCGTGACAGAAGTGGGAGCCGACCTGTCGCTGCCGGCCGTCGCTCGCGCGATGGTCGGGAGCGCAGAGTCGTGGGATGCGGTGATCTCCTTCTGTGAAACGGTCATCTCACAGAAGGAGGCTGCGGAGAGGTTGAGGGAGGTCGAGACCACTCTCCCGACCCGCAGCAGACGAACCGGGCGTCGGCGGAGGGCGGACAACGCCCTCTTCCAGCCCCCCTAGACGGGTCCAGAGGGACGGTGGACTTGGGGAGGTCCGCCGCCCCGCCGAATAACTGGACCCGAGGCGGTGGCGCGTAGTGTTCCGCGCGCGCCCCTATAGGACGTCGCGGGAGGAGTACACCTCACTCCCCCCGCAGACTTGAGGAGGCCCGCAGTGGCGGGCCGGCACTAGCCGGGGATCGTGGAAGGCGCACTAGTTCCCATGATCCCCGGTGCAAGTGTGGGAAGGGAACACCGGGGTGGTTTTTAGTCAGTATGAGTCTGACAGACCCCTCCGCTCTCCCCAGAGCGGAGGACATCCATCGAGGATTTTCCACCCCGGCAACAAAAAAAAAAAAAAAAAAAGGTTAGGTTAGGTTAGGTTAGGTTCCACCGTAACGGAGTGGCAGACTGGGTTGGCCAAAGTGCACTGTGATCTCGTTGCGATTTTATCTTGCCTTGTGAAGTACGAACTGTCGGAGACTATGTCGAAACTTACGCGTAGCGCCTCCGGGCGATTTTTAAAGACCAAAGGCCCTTCTCAGGGCCAGCCTAAAGGCCCTTCTCAGGGCCAACCTCAGGGCCCTTCTCAGGGCCAACCAAAAGGCCCTTCTCAGGGCCAACTCCAAGGCCCTTCTCAGGGCCAACTCCAAGGCCCTTCTCAGGGCCATCCTAAAGGCCCTTCTCAGGGCCAACCCAAAGGCCCTTCTCAGGGCCAACCCAAAGGCCCTTCTCAGGGCCAACCAAAAGGCCCTTCTCAGGGCCAACTTGACGCTCCGGCGTCAGAGGCTAGCCGCGCGCCGTCTGCGGCTGGCTTCTTGGCGGACGAGTCCGACAACGACTCACTGTGTAGTGTGTCGGACACGAACGATTCTCGGTCGCGAAAGCGGGTCCACCTGAGCGGTGGGTCCGAAGGTTCCCAGGCCTCGGGGTCGAAGGCCAAAAAGCCGACGACCAAGGCCGCCGATACCCATAACGTTGGGCTTGCGGACGCCCAACGCAAGTTGGACCTGGCCCGGCGAGCGCAGCTCCAGCAGGACCTGGAGGAGAGGGTGGCCGCAAAGGAGAAGCGGGCGCACGTTGCCCGGGCCAAGTCCGGGTACGGTGCGTCTCGCGTCCTGTACGCGGACCACTCTCTTGAGGAGCTGGAGAAAATGGCGGAGGAGGACGAGGAGGAGATCGTGGAGGTCGCCTCTAAGTCCTCCAACCTAAAGGGGACCTTCCAGAAGGCCCTCAAGAGCCGGGCCGCGAGCATGCGCGGTGTCGTCGCGGAGCTGGTGCGTCGCAAGGCCACCGACGAGACGCGGCAACTGCAGGCGAAGGTCGATCGCCTACAGTTGGAGGTCAGCCAGCTTCATCAGAAGCTGGCTGAAGCCACGGCCCGGCCTCAAGAGGCCCGGACAAGCCCTGCGGCAGAAGGCCCATCCTCCAACCTTGAGGATATCATCCGCAAGGTTGTGATGGAGGAGAGGGCCTTCACAAGGGCCTGCTTAGCGGGCATAGAGGACCGGCTCTTGCCGGAAAAGCGCCTCCGACCGCCGCTTGCGGCGGATAAGAGGCAGCCAAGCGAGCCAGGGCCGTCCTCCTCCCAGGTGGAAGACACTCTTCTCCCTGCCACCACCCCGTCCAACGAGTGGACGGATGTGGTACGTAGGGGGAAGGGCAGGGGCAAAAAGTCGGCGAAGGCCGTACCTGCCGTCCCCGCCACTACCGCTCCCAGTCGGTCGCAGACGACCGGCAAGGGTGCAGGGAAGGGGAAAACAAAGGGAAAGGGGAAACTAGTCCCCCCAAAAACCGCTGCCGTCGTGGTGACACTCACCGCGGAAGCGGCGGAGCGTGGGGAGACGTACGCGTCCGTCTTGGTGCGGGCGCGTGCCAATGCCGATCCCACCCAACTGGGGATCGGCAGCGTGTCTTGCCGGCGGACACAAGCCGGGGCTCGAATCTTCGAGTTCCCGGGGGCCGAGGGGAGTGCCCACGCTGACCTATTTGCAGCCAAGCTGCAGGAGGTCATCGCGGACTCGGCGAAGGTGGCCCGACCGGTGAAGTCAGCGGCCATCGAGGTGACGGAGCTCGACGACTCCGTCACCAAGGAGGAGGTGGTTGCGGCGGTCGCAGCGGTAGGGGGCTGTGGCGCCGCGGCGGTCCAAGGCCGGGACATAAGACCCGGACGCGGTGGCATGGGCACCATCCGCCTCGAGTGCCCAATCGCCGCTGCCAAAGCCGTCCTTGCCAAGGGACGGCTCACAGTTGGCTTCAGCTCGGGTGCAGTCCGGGCACTCGAGGACCAGCCTCTGCGGTGTTTCCGGTGCTTCGGCATCGGACACACCCGGCCCATGTGTCCGTCCACGGTGGATAGGACGGACACGTGCTACCGCTGCGGCAAGAACGGCCACAAAGCCGTATCTTGTGAGGCCGCCACGCCACACTGTGCGGTGTGTGCCGCCAGCGGCCGCCTAGCAGGCCACGTAATGAAGGGGAGGAACTGCAATCCTCCCCCTAAGCGTGGCAAAGCGCTGGCGCCGACCAGGCCTGCTGCTGCTGCCGCTAACTCCGTCGTTCCTGCGGCGGCTGCGGAGGGGGGTGCGATGTCCGACTGATGGATAGGGTCGAACATCGCATCCTCCAGGCGAACACCAACCACTGCAGGGCAGCCCAGGATCTGCTGATGCAGACCATGGCTGAGTGGTTGGTGGACTTGGCGGTGGTCGCCGAACCCTACTCGGTCCCTGGCCGTTGGCTGGGCGACCGGGACGGCTTGGTGGCGTTGGTGGCGCGGTCTTCCACGGACTCCCCTCCCCTCTCGCTCTTAGAGAGGGGACTGGGATACGTGGCCGCCGCCTGGGGGGACATGGCCCTGGTGGGGGTCTATTTCTCCCCAAACCGCCCTCTCTCGGACTTTGAGGATTTCCTCGAGATCCTCACCGCAGTCAAAGGGAGGGCGGCGCCACGCCAAGTTCTGGTGTTGGGCGACCTGAACGCCAAGTCGGCGGCCTGGGGCAACCCGGCCACCGGTTGCAACGTCCGGGGACGCGCCGTCGAGTTTTGGGCGGCCTCAAGCGGTGTGTCCCTCCTCAACAGGGGGGCGGTCCACACGTGTGTGCGGCAACAGGGTGGGTCGGTGGTGGACGTCTCGTTTGCCACCCCCACGCTGGCCGCCCGCGTCGTCAACTGGCGGGTAGAGATGGTGGAGACGTTGTCGGACCACCGATATGTGCGGTTCGACATCTCCACCCAGCAGGGGGGGAGGGGGATGACCCGTGCTAGGCAATCTCCCTTCCCGCGGTGGGCACTCACCCGCCTGGACCGGGAGGCAGCCAAGGAGGCGGCCTTCCTCCAGGACTGGCTGTCGCCCCCTGTCGAGGTCCTGGACGTGGACGCTGCTGCGGTCCAACTCAGGGGGTCCCTGACCGAGGTGTGCAACTCCAGCATGCCTCGGTCTCGCCGTCCGCCTCCCCGTCGTGCCGTCTATTGGTGGACGGAGGAGCTGGCGGGACTCCGGGCCACCTGCGTGGCGGCCAGAAGGGCCTACATGCGGAGCCGACGGCGCAGCGCCCAAAACCGAGTCCGGGCACAAGAGGACCGCCTATACGCCTCTTACCGAGAGGCGACGACGGCCCTCAAGTCTGCAATGGGCGCTGCACAAGACTCGGCGAGGGCCGAGATGTTGGAGGGTCTCGACAGGGACCCCTATGGGAGACCATACAAGGCGGCGCGGAACCACCTACGCCCCTATGGTCCCCCACTGTCGGAGACCCTCGAGCCAGTGTTGCTGGATGGGGTGGTCCGGTCCCTGTTTCCGCGCAGGACCGACTTCACCCCACCAACGATGGATCCCCCGCAAGGGGCGGCTTCGCCGGAGGAGGAGGAGGTCCCCCCGGTGACGGCGGCGGAGTTATACGCGGGGGTGCTCAGCCTCCGCGCGAAGAAGACGGCCCCTGGACCAGACGGCGTCCCCGCACGGGTGCTGGCGATTGCCGCCTCCGGTATGGAGGACAGGTTTCGGGACCTCTTCAGCGCGTGCTTTACGGCTGGGAGGTTCCCGAAACTGTGGAAGGAGGGGCAGTTATGCCTCCTCCGAAAGGAGGGCCGCCCGGTGGACTCCCCCTCGGCATACCGGCCCATCGTCCTGCTCGATGAGGTCGGTAAGTTGTTCGAGGGGATTGTCGCCTCCCGGCTTGATAACCACTTGCGGGGGGTAGGGCCGGATCTGTCGGACGCCCAATTCGGCTTCCGTCGAGGGCGTTCGACGATCGACGCACTGGCCCTACTCAAGGGCCAGGTGAAGGAGGCGGTGGAGGCGGGGGACGGAGTGCTGGCGGTGTCATTCGACATTGCCAACGCCTTCAACTCCGTCCCCCACTCGACGATATTGGAGGCGCTCCGGTATCACGGAGTGCCCCAATACCTGCGGGACCTCCTGGCCAGCTACTTGGAGGACCGAGAGGTCCTCCTCGTGGACAAGACGGCCACCGTGAGGCGGTACGGCGCAGAGTCCGGTGTTCCACAGGGGTCGGTGCTTGGGCCCCCCTTGTGGAACATCGGGTTCAACTGGCTCTTGCGGGGAGCCCTCCTCCAGGGCACGAGTGTCATCTGCTACGCGGATGACACTCTCCTCACTGCCCGGGGGAGGAACTTTGCCGACGCGGCCTGTCTGGCCTCGGCTGGCGGATCCTTGGTTGCAGAGAGGATCCGCCGCCTGGGATTGAAGGTGGCGCTGCACAAGACCGAGGCCGTGTTCTTTCGCGGGCCTCGGCAGCGCTGCCCTCCCGACGCCCACATAATTGTGGAGGGCGTCAGGATAGGGGTCCAGCCCCAGATGAAGTATCTGGGGCTGGTGCTGGACGACAGGTGGCGCTTCGGCCCGCACTTCAGCGGGCTGTCGACGCGCCTGTTGAAGGCCGCGGACGCCCTCTCGTGGCTCCTCCCGAACCTGGGGGGGCCCAAGGCGAAATGCCGGCGCCTGTACGCAGGCATACTGAGGAGCATGGCCCTTTACGGGGCCCCCATCTGGGCGGACTCCCTCCACAGGAGGGAGAATGCAACTGCCATCCGCAGGCCCCAAAGGGCCATTGCACAGCGGGTGGCGAGGGCCTACCGCTCGGTAGGCTTCTCGGCGGCATGCGCTCTGGCTGGCACCCCTCCTTGGGAGTTGGAGGCTTGGGTGCTCGCCAGAGTTTACGAGTGGACGGCGCGCCGAAAGGCTCTCGGGGAGCGCCCCGTCGCCGAAGAGCGGGAGGCCGTGCGGCGGGAGGCGAGGGACGCTATCGTCCTCCATTGGACGGAGGACCTCGCCGCCGCCACCTTTGGCCGCCGGACGTTGGACGCGCTCGGTCCGGTTCTACGGAGCTGGATCGAGCGGTCCCACGGTTTCCTCTCGTTCCGTCTGGTGCAGGTGTTATCCGGGCATGGCTGTTTCGGATCGCACCTGCACCGGATCGGGAGGGAGGAAACCCCGGCGTGCCACGACTGCGGCGCGCCGGAGGACACGGCGCAGCACACCCTGGAGGTGTGCCCAGCTTGGTCCGAGTTGCGCCGCGGTCTGACCGCGGTAATCGGACTGGACCTCTCGCTTCCCGGCGTCGTCAACGCCATGCTGGGGAGCGAGGAGGCCTGGGCAGCGGTCGCCTCCTTTTGCGAGGACGTAATCTCGCAAAAGGAGGAGGCGGAGCGCGCGCGGGAGGACGACCCTCTCGCTGCGCCGCTCCGCAGACGAAGAAGGGGTCGGAGAAGGCACCGTCCTCTCCCTCCTCTTGGTGGCGACGGGCGGGCGACAGGCACGGGGGTGCCTTCGCCCGCATTGCACCCGTCACCACCTTCGTCGAACATTCCCGGGCCCCTGTGAGGGGCCCGCCGTGAAGCAATCGTCGGCGGAGGACTGGACGTAAAGGCTATGCCGGTTTCCCAGTCCCCCGCCACTCGGACGAAGCGGGAATGTCGCTGGGTCGTTTTAGTGGGTATACCGGGTCTTATTAGACCCGGGGAGTCCCACATACCCCTCTCATCCCCCGATGGGAGGGTATGCGTAATGCATTTTTTCCCAGCGTCAAAAAAAAAAAAAAAAAAAAAAAAAAAAAAAAAAAAAAAAAAAAAAAAAAAAAAGGTTAGGTTAGGTTAGGTTAGGTTAGGTTAGGTTGGGGGACCACCCCACAGTGCTTGCGTCCACGTCGCGTCCCCTGGAAACGACCCAGTTCTGACCACCGTAACGGAGTGGCAGACTGGGTTGGCCAAAGTGCACTGTGATCTCGTTGCGATTTTATCTTGCCTTGTGTAAACGAACTGTCGGAGACTACCATGTCTAAACTCACGCGTAGCGCCTCCGGGCGATTTTTAAAGACCAAAGGCCCTTCTCAGGGCCAACCCAAGGGCCCTTCTCAGGGCCAACCTAAAGGCCCTGCTCAGGGCCAACCCAAAGGCCCTTCTCAGGGCCAACCAAAAGGTCCTTCTCAGGGCCAACCCAAAGGCCCTTCTCAGGGCCAACCCAAAGGCCCTTCTCAGGGCCACTCCGACGCTCCGGCGTCTGAAGCCAGCCGTGCGCCGTCTGCGGCAGGCTTTTTGGCGGACGAGTCGTCCGACAACGACTCACTGTTTAGTGTGTCGGACACAAACGACGCTCGGTCGCGGAAGCGGGTCCACCTGAGCGGTGGGTCCGAGGGTTCCCAGGCCTCGGGGTCCAAGGCAAAAAAGCCGACGACCGTGGCCGCGGACACCCACAACGTTGGGCTCGCGGACGCCCAACGCAAGTTGGACCTGGCCCGGCGAGCGCAACTCCAGCAAGAGCTGGAGGAGAAAGTTGCCGCCAAGGAGAAGCGGGCGCACGTCGCCCGGGCAAAGTCCGGGTACGGTGCGTCCCGCGTCCTGTACGCGGACCATTCTCTGGCGGAGCTGGAGAAAATGGCGGAGGAGGACGAGGAGGAGATCGTAGAGGTCGCCTCCAAGTCCTCCAACCTAAAGGGCACTTTCCAGAAGGCCCTCAAGAGCCGGGCCGCGAGCTTGCGCGGTGTCGTCACGGAGTTGGTCCGTCGCAAGACCACCGAAGAGACGCGGCAACTGCAGGCGAAAGTGGATCGCCTGCAGTCGGAGGTCAGCCAGCTTCATCAGAAGCTGGCTGAAGCCACGGCCCAGCCGCAACAGGCCCGGAGGAGCCCTGTGGCAGAAGGCCCATCCTCCAACCTTGAGGATATCATCCGCAAGGTTGTGATGGAGGAGAGGGCCTTCACAAGGGCCTGCTTAGCGGGCATCGAGGACCGGCTCTTACCGGAGAAACGCCTCCGACCGCCGCTTGCGGCGGATAAGAGGCAGCCGAGTGAGCCGGGGCCATCCTCCTCCCAGGCGGAAGACGCCCTCCTCCCGTCGACCACCCCGTCCAACGAGTGGACGGACGTGGTTCGTAAGGGTAAGGGCAGGGGGAAAAAGTCGGCAAAGACCGTACCCGTCGTCCCCGCCGCCACCGCTCCCAGCCGGTCGCAGACGACCCGCAAGGGGAACGGGAAGGCGACAGGGAAAGGTAGAGGAAAGCTGGTCCCCCCGAAAACCGCTGCCGTCGTGGTGACACTCACCGCGGAGGCGGCGGAGCGTGGGGAGACGTACGCGTCCGTCTTGGTGCGGGCGCGTGCCAATGCCGATCCCACCCAACTGGGGATCGGCAGCGTTTCTTGCCGGCGGACACAAGCCGGGGCTCGAATCTTCGAGTTCCCGGGGGCCGAGGGGAGTGCCCGCGCTGACTTATTTGCAGCCAAGCTGCAGGAGGTCATCGCGGACTCGGCGAAGGTGGCCCGACCGGTGAAGTCAGCGGCCATCGAGGTGACGGAGCTCGACGACTCCGTCACCAAGGAGGAGGTGGTTGCGGCGGTCGCAGCGGTAGGGGGCTGTGGCGCCGCGGCGGTCCAAGGCCGGGACATAAGACCCGGACGCGGCGGCATGGGTACCATCCGCCTCGAGTGCCCAATCGCCGTTGCCAAAGCCGTCCTTGCCAAGGGACGGCTCACAGTTGGCTTCAGCTCGGGTGCAGTCCGGGCACTCGAGGACCAGCCTCTGCGGTGTTTCCGGTGCTTCGGCATCGGACACACCCGGCCCATGTGTCCGTCCAAAGAAGACAGGACGGACACATGCTACCGCTGCGGCAAGAACGGCCACAAAGCCGTCACTTGCGAGGCCGCCACGCCGCACTGCGCGGTATGTGCCGCCAGTGGCCGCCTGGCAGGCCACGTAATGAAGGGGAGGAACTGCAATCCTCCCCCTAAGCGTGGCAAAGCGCTGGCGCCGACCAGGCCTGCTGCTGCTGCCGCTGACCCCGTCGTTCCTGCGGCGGCTGCGGAGGGGGGTGCGATGTCCGACTGATGGATAGGGTCGAACATCGCATCCTCCAGGCGAACACCAACCACTGCAGAGCAGCCCAGGATCTGCTGATGCAGACCATGGCTGAGTGGTTGGTGGACTTGGCGGTGGTCGCCGAACCTTACTCGGTCCCTGGCCGTTGGCTGGGCGACCGGGACGGCTTGGTGGCGTTGGTGGCGCGGTCTTCCACGGACTCCCCTCCCCTCTCGCTCTTAGAGAGGGGACCGGGATACGTGGCCGCCGCCTGGGGAGACATGGCCCTGGTGGGGGTCTATTTCTCCCCAAACCGCCCTCTCTCGGACTTTGAGGATTTCCTCGAGATCCTCACCGCAGTCAAAGGGAGGGCGGCGCCACGCCAAGTTCTGGTGTTGGGCGACCTGAACGCCAAGTCGGTGGCCTGGGGCAACCCGACAGCTGGTTGCAACGTCCGGGGACGCGCCGTCGAATTTTGGGCGGCCTCATGCGGTGTGTCCCTCCTCAACAGGGGGGCGGTCCACACGTGTGTGCGGCAACAGGGTGGGTCGGTGGTGGACGTCTCGTTTGCCACCCCCGCGCTAGCCGCCCGCGTCGTCAGCTGGCGGGTGGAGATGGTGGAGACCTTGTCGGACCACCGATATGTGCGGTTCGACATCTCCACCCAGCAGGGGGGGAGGGGGATGGCCCGCACTGGGCAGTCTCCCTTCCCGCGGTGGGCACTCACCCGCCTGGACCGGGAGGCAGCCAAGGAGGCGGCCTTTCTCCAGGACTGGCTGTCGCCCCCTGTCGAGGTCCTGGACGTGGACGCCGCTGCGGTCCAACTCAGAGGATCCCTGACCGAGGTGTGCAACTCCAGCATGCCCCGGTCTCGCCGTCCGCCTCCCCGTCGTGCCGTCTACTGGTGGACGGAGGAGCTGGAGGGACTCCGGGCAACCTGCGTGGCGGCCAGAAGGGCCTTCACGCGGAGCCGACGGCGCAGCGCCCAAAACCGAGACCGGGCAGAAGAGGACCGCCTATACGCCTCTTACCGAGAGGCGACGACGGTCCTCAAGTCTGCAATGGGCGCTGCTCAAGACTCGGCGAGGGCCGAGATGCTGGAGGGTCTCGATAGGGATCCCTATGGGAGACCATATAAGGCGGCGCGGAACCAGTTACGCCCCTATGGTCCCCCACTGTCAGAGACCCTCGAGCCAGCGTTGCTGGATGGGGTGGTCCGGTCCCTGTTTCCGCGCAGGACCGACTTCACCCCACCAACGATGGATCCCCCGCAAGGGGCGGCATTGCCGGAGGAGGAGGTCCCCCCGGTGACGGCGGCGGAGTTCTACGCGGGGGTTCTCAGCCTCCGCGCAAAGAAGACGGCCCCCGGACCAGACGGCGTCCCCGCACGGGTGCTGGCGATCGCCGCCTCCGGCATGGAGGACAGGTTTCGGGACCTCTTCAGCGCGTGCTTTACGGCTGGGAGGTTCCCGAAACTGTGGAAGGAGGGGCAGTTATGCCTCCTCCGAAAGGAGGGCCGCCCGGTGGACTCCCCCTCGGCATACCGGCCCATCGTCCTGCTCGATGAGGTCGGTAAGTTGTTCGAGGGGATTGTCGCCTCCCGGCTTGATAGCCATTTGCTGGGGGTAGGGCCGGATCTGTCGGACGCCCAATTCGGTTTCCGTCGAGGGCGTTCGACGATCGACGCGCTGGCCCTGCTCAAGGGCCAGGTGCAGGAGGCGGTGGAGGCGGGGGACGGAGTGCTGGCGGTGTCATTCGACATTGCCAACGCCTTCAACTCCGTCCCCCACTCGACGATATTGGAGGCGCTCCGGTATCACGGAGTGCCCCAATATCTGCGGGACCTCCTGGCCAGCTACTTGGAGGACCGAGAGGTCCTCCTCGTGGACAAAACGGCCACCGTGAGGCGGTACGGCGCAGAGTCCGGTGTTCCACAGGGGTCGGTGCTTGGGCCCCCCTTGTGGAACATCGGGTTCAACTGGCTCTTGCGGGGAGCCCTCCTCCAGGGCACAAGTGTCATCTGCTACGCGGATGACACTCTCCTCACTGCCCGGGGGAGGAACTTTGCGGACGCGGCCTGTCTGGCCTCGGCTGGCGGATCCTTGGTTGCAGAGAGGATCCGCCGCCTGGGATTGAAGGTGGCGCTGCACAAGACCGAGGCCGTGTTCTTTCGCGGGCCTCGGCAGCGCTGCCCTCCCGACGCCCACATAATTGTGGAGGGCGTCAGGATAGGGGTCCAGCCCCAGATGAAGTATCTGGGGCTGGTGCTGGACGACAGGTGGCGCTTCGGCCCGCATTTCAGCGGGCTGTCGACGCGCCTATTGAAGGCCGCGGACGCCCTCTCGTGGCTCCTCCCGAACCTGGGGGGGCCCAAGGCGAAATGCCGGCGCCTCTATGCCGGCATCCTGCGGAGCATGGCCCTATATGGGGCCCCCATCTGGGCGGACTCCCTCCACAGGAGGGAGAATGCAACTGCCATCCGCAGGCCCCAAAGGGCCATTGCACAGCGGGTGGCGAGGGCCTACCGCTCGGTAGGCTTCTCGGCGGCATGCGCTCTGGCTGGCACCCCTCCTTGGGAGTTGGAGGCTTGGGTGCTAGCCAGAGTTTACGAGTGGACGGCGCGCCGAAAGGCTCTCGGGGAGCGCCCCGTCGCCGAAGAGCGGGAGGCCGTGCGGCGGGAGGCGAGGGACGCTATCGTCCTCCATTGGACGGAGGACCTCGCCGCCGCCACCTTTGGCCGCCGGACGTTGGACGCGCTCGGTCCGGTTCTACGGAGCTGGCTCGAGCGGTCCCACGGTTTTCTCTCGTTCCGTCTGGTGCAGGTGTTATCCGGGCATGGCTGTTTCGGATCGCACCTGCACCGGATCGGGAGGGAGGAAACCCCGGCGTGCCACGACTGCGGCGCGCCGGAGGACACGGCACAGCACACTCTGGAGGTGTGCCCAGCTTGGTCCGAGTTGCGCCGCGGTCTGACCGCGGTAATCGGACCAGACCTCTCGCTTCCCGGCGTCGTCAACGCCATGCTGGGGAGCGAGGAGGCCTGGGCAGCGGTCGCCTCCTTTTGCGAGGACGTAATCTCGCAAAAGGAGGAGGCGGAGCGCCAGCGGGAGGACGACCCTCTCGCTGCGCCGCTCCGCAGACGAAGAAGGGGTCGGAGAGGGCGCCGTCCTCTCCCTCCTCATGGTGGCGAAGGGCGGGCGACAGGCACGGGGGTGCCTTCGCCCGCATTGCACCCGTCACCACCTTCGTCGAACATTCCCGGGCCCCTGTGAGGGGCCCGCCATGAAGGGCAATCGTCGGCGGAGGACTGGACGTAAAGGCTATGCCGGTTTCCCAGTCCCCCGCCACTCGGACGAAGCGGGAATGTCGCTGGGTCGTTTTAGTGGGTATACCGGGTCAGACCCGGGGAGTCCCACATACCCCTCTCATCCCCCGATGGGAGGGTATGCGTAATGCATTTTTTCCCAGCGAAAAAAAAAAAAAAAAAAAAAAAAAGGTTAGGTTAGGTTTCCCTCCTTTTGCGAGGACGTAATCTCGCAAAAGGAGGAGGCGGAGCGCGCGCGGGAGGACGACCCTCTCGCTGCGCCGCTCCGCAGACGAAGAAGGGGTCGGAGAAGGCACCGTCCTCTCCCTCCTCTTGGTGGCGACGGGCGGGCGACAGGCACGGGGGTGCCTTCGCCCGCATTGCACCCGTCACCACCTTCGTCGAACATTCCCGGGCCCCTGTGAGGGGCCCGCCATGAAGGGCAATCGTCGGTGGAGGACTGGACGTAAAGGCTATGCCGGTTTCCCAGTCCCCCGCCACTCGGACGAAGCGGGAATGTCGCTGGGTCGTTTTAGTGGGTATACCGGGTCAGACCCGGGGAGTCCCACATACCCCTCTCATCCCCCGATGGGAGGGTATGCGTAATGCATTTTTTCCCAGCGTCAAAAAAAAAAAAAAAAAAAAAAGGTTAGGTTAGGTTTCCCTCCTTTTGCGAGGACGTAATCTCGCAAAAGGAGGAGGCGGAGCGCGCGCGGGAGGACGACCCTCTCGCTGCGCCGCTCCGCAGACGAAGAAGGGGTCGGAGAAGGCACCGTCCTCTCCCTCCTCTTGGTGGCGACGGGCGGGCGACAGGCACGGGGGTGCCTTCGCCCGCATTGCACCCGTCACCACCTTCGTCGAACATTCCCGGGCCCCTGTGAGGGGCCCGCCATGAAGGGCAATCGTCGGCGGAGGACTGGACGTAAAGGCTATGCCGGTTTCCCAGTCCCCCGCCACTCGGACGAAGCGGGAATGTCGCTGGGTCGTTTTAGTGGGTATACCGGGTCAGACCCGGGGAGTCCCACATACCCCTCTCATCCCCCGATGGGAGGGTATGCGTAATGCATTTTTTCCCAGCGAAAAAAAAAAAAAAAAAAAAAAAAAGGTTAGGTTAGGTTTCCCTCCTTTTGCGAGGACGTAATCTCGCAAAAGGAGGAGGCGGAGCGCGCGCGGGAGGACGACCCTCTCGCTGCGCCGCTCCGCAGACGAAGAAGGGGTCGGAGAAGGCACCGTCCTCTCCCTCCTCTTGGTGGCGACGGGCGGGCGACAGGCACGGGGGTGCCTTCGCCCGCATTGCACCCGTCACCACCTTCGTCGAACATTCCCGGGCCCCTGTGAGGGGCCCGCCATGAAGGGCAATCGTCGGTGGAGGACTGGACGTAAAGGCTATGCCGGTTTCCCAGTCCCCCGCCACTCGGACGAAGCGGGAATGTCGCTGGGTCGTTTTAGTGGGTATACCGGGTCAGACCCGGGGAGTCCCACATACCCCTCTCATCCCCCGATGGGAGGGTATGCGTAATGCATTTTTTCCCAGCGAAAAAAAAAAAAAAAAAAAAAAAAAAGGTTAGGTTAGGTTTCCCTCCTTTTGCGAGGACGTAATCTCGCAAAAGGAGGAGGCGGAGCGCGCGCGGGAGGACGACCCTCTCGCTGCGCCGCTCCGCAGACGAAGAAGGGGTCGGAGAAGGCACCGTCCTCTCCCTCCTCTTGGTGGCGACGGGCGGGCGACAGGCACGGGGGTGCCTTCGCCCGCATTGCACCCGTCACCACCTTCGTCGAACATTCCCGGGCCCCTGTGAGGGGCCCGCCATGAAGGGCAATCGTCGGTGGAGGACTGGACGTAAAGGCTATGCCGGTTTCCCAGTCCCCCGCCACTCGGACGAAGCGGGAATGTCGCTGGGTCGTTTTAGTGGGTATACCGGGTCAGACCCGGGGAGTCCCACATACCCCTCTCATCCCCCGATGGGAGGGTATGCGTAATGCATTTTTTCCCAGCGTCAAAAAAAAAAAAAAAAAAAAAAGGTTAGGTTAGGTTAGGTTAGGTTAGGTTAGGTTAGGTTAGGTTCGCGCCGTCGAGTTTTGGGCGGCCTCCTGCGGTGTGTCCCTCCTCAACAGGGGGGCAGTCCACACGTGTGTGCGGCAACAGGGTGGGTCGGTGGTGGACGTCTCGTTTGCCACCCCCGCGCTGGCCGCCCGCGTCGTCAACTGGCGGGTAGAGATGGTGGAGACGTTGTCGGACCACCGATATGTGCGGTTCGACATCTCCATCCAGCAGGGGGGGAGGGGGATGACCCGTGCTGGGCAATCTCCCTTCCCGCGGTGGGCACTCACCCGCCTGGACCGGGAGGCAGCCAAGGAGGCGGCCTTCCTCCAGGACTGGCTGTCGCCCCCTGTCGAGGGCCTGGACGTGGACGCCGCTGCGGTCCAGCTCAGGGGGTCCCTGACCGAGGTGTGCAATTCCAGCATGCCTCGGTCTCGCCGCCCGCCTCCCCGTCGTGCCGTCTATTGGTGGACGGAGGAGCTGGAGGGACTCCGGGCCAGCTGCGTGGCGGCCAGAAGGGCCTACACGCGGAGCCGACGGCGCAGCGCCCAAAACCGAGACCGGGCAGAAGAGGACCGCCTATACGCCTCTTACCGAGAGGCGACGACGGCCCTCAAGTCTGCAATGGGCGCTGCTCAAGACTCGGCGAGAGCCGAGATGTTGGAGGGTCTCGACAGGGACCCCTATGGGAGACCATACAAGGCGGCGCGGAACCAGCTACGCCCCTATGGTCCCCCACTGTCGGAGACCCTCGATCCACCGTTGCTGGATGGGGTGGTCCGGTCCCTGTTTCCGCGCAGGACCGACTTCACCCCACCAACGATGGATCCCCCGCAAGGGGCGGTTACGCCGGAGGAGGAGGACGTCCCCCCGGTGACAGTGGCGGAGTTATACGCGGGGGTGCTCAGCCTCCGAGCAAAAAAGACGGCCCCCGGACCAGACGGCGTCCCCGCACGGGTGCTGGCGATCGCCGCCTCCGGCATGGAGGACAGGTTTCGGGACCTCTTCAGCGCGTGCTTTACGGCTGGGAGGTTCCCGAAACTGTGGAAGGAGGGGCAGTTATGCCTCCTCCGAAAGGAGGGCCGCCCGCTGGACTCCCCCTCGGCATACCGGCCCGTCGTCCTGCTCGATGAGGTCGGTAAACTGTTCGAGGGGATTGTCGCCTCCCGGCTTGATAGCCATTTGCGGGGCGTGGGGCCGGATCTGTCGGACGCCCAATTCGGCTTCCGTCGAGGGCGTTCGACGATCGACGCGCTGGCCCTACTCAAGGGCCAGGTGAAGGAGGCGGTGGAGGCGGGGGACGGAGTGCTGGCGGTGTCGTTCGACATTGCCAACGCCTTCAACTCCGTCCCCCACTCGACGATATTGGAGGCGCTCCGGTATCACGGAGTGCCCCAATACCTGCGGGACCCCCTGGCCAGCTACCTGGAGGACCGAGAAGTCCTCCTAGTGGACAAGACGGCCACGGTGAGGCGGTACGGCGCAGAGTCCGGTGTTCCGCAGGGGTCGGTGCTTGGCCCTCCCTTGTGGAACATCGGGTTCAACTGGCTCCTGCGCGGAGCCCTCCTCCAGGGCACGAGTGTCATCTGCTACGCGGATGACACTCTCCTCACTGCCCGGGGGAGGAACTTTGCGGACGCGGCCTGTCTGGCCTCGGCTGGCGGATCCTTGGTTGCAGAGAGGATCCGCCGCCTGGGATTGAAGGTGGCGCTGCACAAGACCGAGGCCGTGTTCTTTCGCGGACCTCGGCAGCGCTGCCCTCCCGACGCCCACATAATTGTGGAGGGCGTCAGGATAGGGGTCCAGCCCCAGATGAAGTATCTGGGGCTGGTACTAGACGTCAGGTGGCGCTTCGGCCCGCATTTCAGCGGGCTGTCGACGCGCCTGCTGAAGGCCGCGGACGCCCTCTCGTGGCTCCTCCCGAACCTGGGGGGGCCCAAGGCGAAATGCCGGCGCCTGTATGCCGGCATCTTGCGGAGTATGGCCCTATACGGGGCCCCCATCTGGGCGGACTCCCTCCACAGGAGGGAGAATGCGGCCGCCATCCGCAGGCCCCAAAGGGCCATTGCACAGCGGGTGGCGAGGGCCTACCGCTCGGTGGGCTTTTCCGCGGCGTGCGCTCTGGCCGGCACCCCTCCTTGGGAGTTGGAGGCATGGGTGCTCGCCAGAGTGTACGAGTGGACGGCGCGCCGGAAGGCGCTCGGGGAGCGCCCCGTCGCCGAAGAGCGGGAGGCCGTGCGGCGGGAGGCAAAGGATGCCATCGTCCTCCACTGGACGGAGGACCTCGCCGCCGCCGCCTTTGGCCGCCGGACGTTGGACGCGCTCGGTCCGGTTCTACGGAGCTGGCTCGAGCGGTCCCACGGTTTCCTCTCGTTCCGTCTGGTGCAGGTGTTGTCCGGCCATGGCTGTTTCGGAACGCACCTTCACCGGATCGGGAGGGAGGAGACCCCGGCGTGCCACGACTGCGGCGCGCCGGAGGACACGGCGCAGCACACCCTCGAAGTGTGCCCGGCTTGGTCCGAGCCGCGCCGCAGCCTGACCGCGGAAATTGGACCAGACCTCTCGCTTCCCGGCGTCGTCAACGCCATGCTGGGGAGCGAGGAGGCCTGGGCAGCGGTCGCCTCCTTTTGCGAGGACGTAATCTCGCAAAAGGAGGAGGCGGAGCGCGAGCGGGAGGACGACCCTCTCGCTGCGCCGCTCCGCAGACGAAGAAGGGGTCGGAGAGGGCGCCGTCCTCTCCCTCCTCCTGGTGGCGACGGGCGGGCGACAGGCACGGGGGTACCTTCGCCCGCATTGCACCCGTCACCACCTTCGTCGAACATTCCCGGGCCCCTGTGAGGGGCCCGCCATGAAGGGCAATCGTCGGCGGAGGACTGGACGTAAAGGCTATGCCGGATTCCCAGTCCCCCGCCACTCGGACGAAGCGGGAATGTCGCTGGGTCGTTTTAGTGGGTATACCGGGTCAGACCCGGGGAGTCCCACATACCCCTCTCATCCCCCGATGGGAGGGTATGCGTAATGCATTTTTTCCCAGCGTCAAAAAAAAAAAAAAAAAAAAAAGGTTAGGTTAGGTTAGGTTGGGGGACCACCCCACAGTGCTTGCGTCCACGTCGCGTCCCCTGGAAACGGCCCAGTTCTGACCACCGTAACGGAGTGGCAGACTGGGTACGGCCAAAGTGCACTGTGCTCTCGTAGCGATTATCCTTGCCTTGAAACCTACGAGCTGTCTGAATGTCAAAAATAACGCGGAGCGCCTCCGGGCGAAAATCAAAAGGCCCTTCTGAGGGCCAACCCAAAGGCCCTTCTCAGGGCCAACCCAAAGGCCCTTCTCAGGGCCAACCTAAAGGCCCTTCTCAGGGCCAACCCAAAGGCCCTTCTCAGGGCCAACCCAAAGGCCCTTCTCAGGGCCAACCCAAAGGCCCTTCTCAGGGCTACCCCGACGCTCCGGCGTCAGTAGCTAGCCGCGCGCCGTCTGCGGCAGGCTTTTTGGCGGACGAGTCGTCCGATAACGACTCGCTTTTTGGTATGTCGGATGCGAGTGGCTGTCGGTCGCGGAAGCGGGTCCACCTGAGCGGTGGGTCGGAGGGTTCCCAGGCCTCGGGGTCTAAGGCTAAAAAGCCAACGACCGTGGCCGCGGATACCCATAACATTGGGCTCGCGGACGCCCAACGCCAGTTGGACCTCGCCCGGCGAGCGCAGCTCCAGCTAGAGCTGGAGGAAAAGGTTGCCGCCAAGGAGAAGCGGGCGCACGCCGCTCGGGCCAAGTCCGGGTACGGTGCGTCCCGCGTCTTGTACGCGGACCACTCTCTTACGGAGCTGGAGAGGATGGCGGAGGAGGACGAGGAGGAGATCGTGGAGGTCGCCTCCAAGTCTTCCAACCTAAAGGGCACTTTCCAGAAGGCCCTCAAGAGCCGGGCCGCAAGCTTGCGCGGTGTTGTCGCGGAGCTAGTCCGTCGCAAGACCACCGACGAGACGCGGCAACTGCAGGCGAAGGTAGATCGCCTGCAGTTGGAGGTCAGCCAGCTTCATCAGAAGCTGGCTGAAGCCACGGCCCAGCCACAACAGGCCCGGACGAGCCCTGTGGCAGAAGGCCCATCCTCCAACCTTGAGGATATCATCCGCAAGGTTGTGATGGAGGAGAGGGCCTTCACAAGGGCCTGCTTAGCGGGCATCGAGGACCGGCTCTTGCCGGCGGAACGCCTCCGACCGCCACTTGCGGCGGATAAGAGGCAGCCGAGCAAGCCGGAGCCGTCCCCCTCCCAGGCGGAAGATGCCCTTCTCCCTGCCACCACCCCGTCCAACGAGTGGACGGACGTGGTCCGTAGGGGGAAGGGCAAGGGAAAAGGGAAAAAGTCGGGGACGGCTGTCCCTGCCGTCCCTGCCGTCCCCGCCACCACTGCCCCCAGCCGGTCGCAGACGACCGGCAAGGGAAACGGGAAGGGGAAAGGGAGGGGAAAGGGCAAGCTAGTCCCCCCGAAAACCGCAGCCGTCGTGGTGACGCTCACCGCGGAGGCTGCGGAGCGAGGGGAGACTTACATGTCCGTTCTGGTGCGGGCGCGTGCCAATGCCGATCCCACCCAACTCGGGATCGGCAGTGTAACTTGCCGGCGGACCCAAGCCGGGGCTCGAATATTCGAGTTTCCGGGGGCAGAGGGTAGTGCCCACGCTGACCTCTTTGCAGCCAAGCTGCAGGAGGTCATCGCGGACTCTGCGAAGGTGGCCCGACCGGTCAAGTCGGCGGCCATTGAGGTGACGGAGCTCGACGACTCCGTCACCAAGGAGGAGGTGGTGGCGGCTGTCGCAGCGGTAGGGGGCTGTGGCGCCGCAGCGGTGCAAGGCCGGGACATAAGGCCCGGCCGCGGCGGCATGGGTACCATTCGCCTCGAGTGCCCAGTCGCCGCTGCCAAAGCCGTCCTTGCCAAGGGACGGCTGCTGGTCGGGTTTAGCTCGGGTGCAGTCCGGGCACTGGAGGACCAGCCTCTGCGGTGTTTCCGGTGCTTCGGCATCGGACACACCCGGCCCATGTGTCCGTCCACGGTAGACCGGACGGACACGTGCTACCGCTGCGGCAAGACCGGCCACAAAGCCGTCTCTTGTGAGGCCGCCAAGCCACACTGCGCGGTGTGTGCCGCCAGTGGCCGCCCGGCAGGCCACGTGATGAAGGGGAGGAACTGTAATCCTCCCCATAAGCGGGGCAAAGCGCAGGTGCCGACCGGGCCTGCTGCTGCTGCTATTTGCTCCGTCGTTCCTGCGGCGGCTGCGGAGGAGGGTGCGATGTCCGACTGATGGATAGGGTCGAACATCGCATCCTTCAGGTGGTGCGGTCTTCCACTGACTCCCCTCCCCTCTCGCTCTTAGAGAGGGGACCGGGATACGTGGCCACCGCGTGGGGAGACATGGCCCTGGTGGGGGTCTTTTTCTCCCCAAACCGCCCTCTCACGAAGCGCGAGCGGGAGGTCGACCCTCTCGCTGTGCCGCTCCACAGACGAAGAAGGGGTCGGAGAAGGCATCGTCCTCTCCCTCCTCGTGGTGGCGACGGGCGGGCGACAGGCACGGGGGTGCCCTCGCCCGCATTGCACCCGTCACCACCTTCGTCAGTCATTCCCGGGCCCCTGTGAGGGGCCCGCCATGAAGGGCAATCGTCGGTGGAGGTCTGGACGTAAAGGCTATGCCGGTTTCCCAGTCCCCCGCCACTCGGACGAAGCGGGAATGTCGCTGGGTCGTTTTAGTGGGTATACCGGGTCAGACCCGGGGAGTCCCACATACCCCTCTCATCCCCCGATGGGAGGGTATGCGTAATGCATTTTTTCCCAGCGTCAAAAAAAAAAAAAAAAAAAAAAAAAGGTTAGGTTAGGTTAGGTTAGGTTTTTTTTTTTTTTTTTTTTTTTTTTTTTTTTTTTTTTTTTTTTTTTTTTTTTTTTTTAAATCTTATTCCTCTGACTGAAGTCAAAGCCTGTGTTTACTTTTTTTTTTTTTTTTATAAATTAGCATAAAGGGGAAAAATCCGTCATGGACGCCTGGGAAGGGAGGACCCAGGCAGTGCCGGACTCTACCGGCTAAAAAACCACCAATTGCTATTCATATTTTTTTTTTTTTTTTTTGGCTGTGCCGCTTGGGCTTATGCTCTTTTTTTTTTTTTTTTTTTTTTCTGAATCTTATCGCTATACAATCTTTACCATTTACCCACCACCTTATTAACATACAATTTTTTACCTACATTTAATACGTTTCTTATTCTAACTTATGTTTTAGGTTACGTTTACAACTACTTGCTAATTATTCTAACTATTACAATTGGTTTATATAATGTCTACGATATTCCACAATATCATATTATTATACTATTATCTAGGTTTTATTTCTATCTATTACTTTATATAACAATTTTAAACAGTAATCTAAAAACTCCTGCCTGTATCTTCCTATCATAATATCTTTAATGTTCTCTACCGTTAAGCTTGTGTCTATTTTGTGCTCTATATTATACCTATCCGTGCAAAACGCTGGGCATTCTAGTATTATATGGGGGACGGTCTCACTGACGTTTGGATCACATATGCACGCTGGACTAGCTTTGCATTTAAAACGATGCAGATACTCCGAGATTCCTCCATGTCCAGTAAATAGTTGTGTACTTTGACAACTTGGCTCAAACTTTCTTACGACTTTATAGGCAGTGGCCACGTTTGGCAGAAATATTTTGGTGATCTTTGCCACTTCGCCCGACTCGTACCTTTCGCCCCATTCCCGAAGCGACTCCATCCTGAGGGTCCGCTTCGCGAAGGAGACGGGGCACGGGTCATAGTCCGGTTTTCTTTTGGCTGAAGCGAAGGCGGCTTCTTTGGCCAGGTGGTCGGCCCTCTCGTTGCCCTCCAATCCTACATGAGCCTTGATCCAGAACAAGGACACAGCTTTGTTCTGCTGAGAAAGATTGGTTATGTTCTCACGCGTTTCTGTGGCTAAGGGGTGGAGGGCGCCGAGGTTAGTGACTGTTTGTAGGGCCGCCATCGAGTCGCTGTAAATGCCAAATGTAGTAGAAGCATGTTTCCTAATTTGCCTCGTGGCCACACATATGGCGAGTAGTTCTGCTTGGTATACTGTGCAGTATGACGGCAAGCAAAGTTTGACGGTCTTTGTTTCCACATCGCCTTCCCACATAGAGAGCGCTGCGCCAACCCTCCCGTCAATTTTGCTGCCGTCCGTAAAAATCCTGACTGCACAGTTACTATTCTCGTCCACGTCGTCCTGGTCTCTAAGGTAGATCAATTCCAGCTGTGAGGTTCGCGCTGGGTGCGGGGCTTCCATTGCTGGAGTCGGTCGCTCGATCTCCCTGTCACCCAGCCCTGGCACGGCCGCTCCCTTTTTGATCCTGTACAGCGAGGCCGCCTCGCGTACTCGAAGGTCGAGTGGGAGCACTCCCGCCAAGATCAGAGCTGAGTTCAAGGAGACCGTACGATATGCTTTACACATCTTCTGCGCAAAACCTCTCTGCATCGTGCTCAGCTGTTTTCGCACACCTATCTTTTCTGCGGCGGGACCCCAGACACTCGCCGCATACAGCACTATGGGTTCAACGACAGCTACGTATATGGTGCGCACCACCTCTGGGTGAAGACCCCAACTTGCTTTGGCAGCTCTTGCGAGCTGTTTATATATGCCAATTGCCTTTCTGCATATATTGGCCACGTGGGTGTTGTACGTGAGTTTTTCATCTATTGTGACTCCCAGAAGTTTAACCTCCTTAGACATGCCAATGTCGATCCCGCCCATGTGCAAGAGTGGAGTGTCAAATTTGAGCTTGCGTGTTATAACCATAGCGCTGGTTTTATGTGGCGCGAATTTGAGCTTGTTTTCGACACCCCACTCCCGAACGCGCTCGAGGGCGACATTGGCTTGCCCTTGCACCTCTAGCGCCGTCGTACCGTCGAAAACCATGACTATGTCGTCTGCGAACGCTTGCACGTAGTATCCTCTGCGCTCTAGGCTCTTAAGTAGTGGATCGAGCATGATGTTCCACAGTATGGGGCCGCCTATTGAGCCCTGGACGCAGCCCTTGTTGGTCGCCTTTGTGTACGTCTCGCCACTATACCTTACCGTTACTCTCCGATGTTCGAGGTAACTACCTATCACCCTTCTGATGTTGATGGGACAGTTTCCTTCTGCCAGCCGGACTTTTATCGCCGGCCACCAGGCGCTGTCAAAGGCGCCCTCTATATCTAGAGACACCATCGTGATAATCTTTTTCTCTTTAAGTTTTCTGTCGACGTAGCGGATGAGCTTATAGAGGGCGTCTTCACAGCTCCGTTGCGGCATAAAGCCAAACTGGTTCGGGCTTAGTCCGGGCAATAGGTGGTATTTTAGCCTGGCAACTATCATCTTCTCGTACACTTTCCCCAACACTGGCAGCAGTCCAACCGGGCGATAGGATTTTGGGGTCGTGTAAGTGTCTTTCCCTGGTTTCTTGAGAACTATGACCGTGGCTTCTTTCCACACTGGTGGAAAGTGATGTAGTTCGAGGCACTTGTTTAGTACTCCCAGGAAAAGACTTGGCTCGTTTCCGATTACCTGACTGCATATGTCCGACGTAAAGCCATCGGCACCAGGAGCTTTTTTCGGATTAAACGAATTTATAGCGGTGAGAAGTTCGGTTTGGGTGAACGGTGGGTCTTGTGCATCTCCCTCCTGTTCCTGATTCACCTTCTGTGCGAGAGTCCGTATCTCCTGGTGTACTGGATTGTCATTTTCTTCCAGGTCCTCGGGGTAAAACGTTTGTGCCAACAGCTTCACTGAGCCCCTAGCGTCCAATGTGTTACCGTTTTCTTCCAACGGAAGGTCTTCCTCCCTCTTCGCAGTCCTCCCTATTACCCTGTAGATTCCGTCCCATAGGGATTCTTTGTCTTGCACACTGCAGAACTCCTTCCAGCTGTCGATCTGGGCCTTCTTCGCTGCTAACTCATACTCCTCTTTGTGTTTCCGGTACTCTTCGTAGACTTTGGCTTTTCGTATCGGTGCGGCGTTCCTGATTCTGCGTTTCCTGGTGGTGACTTCGTGTTTCATCCTCGCAAGCTCCTCCGTGCACCAGGGTAAGGTAAGTGTCTCAGTATTTTTCTTTTTTGGGATGGCTTTATTACATGACTCAGTAGTGGCTTTATTGTATTTTTCAATGAATGTATCTAATTCTTCTATTGTTTTAATTTTATTGATTTCAGTATTTGTGAGCTCATAATCAATTTTAAGCTGGTTGAATTTCTCATGAAATTCATCCCATCTTGCTTTTTTGGTATTGTATAACCTTGTTGTTCTGATGACACTTACCCCACATGACTTTTTCAGCCTAACGTAGAAGCTAATTCCATTGTGGTCTGAGCTTGTAAGGTTTTCAACCACCGTCCAGTCTTCCACCAGGTCCAGCAGGTCAGAAGTGCAGGCCGTCACGTCAACATAGCTCGAGTATCTCTTGTTCCCTCGGATGGTATCAAAAGTCGGAATTTCCCCTCGGTTGAGTATTTGAAGGTCTAATTCATGGAGTACTCCCGTCACTTCATCTCCTCTGTGATCGATCAGCTGGCTTCCCCACCAGGTGCTCTTAGCGTTTACGTCGCCTCCAATGATGACTCTTTCGGCTTTGATTGCTTTGAAGATTTTGGTGATGTGCTCCAGGTATGGTCCAATGGGTAGATCTGGTTCGAAGTAGCACGATACCAACGTGATTCTCCATAATTTCGTGGCTACGCTCACCACAACGATATTGTCTGTGGTGAATTCGGGATATTGTGTTATATCCATGTCTGGGTCAAAGACTGCGATCGCAGCTTTGACCGTACCTTCCCCAGTATTTTGGAAGATTTTGACCCCGCGATATGCCCTCATAAAACCAGACCCACCCACATAAGGCTCCTGTAACAGCGCTATTGCTGCTTTCCTTTTCACCGCTTCAACTAGCATCTCCTCCGTAGCGAGTTTTTTGCGCTGTAAATTGCTTTGGAGCACCGGGTATCTGAAGTTGTCGTTTTGGCAGCCCTTAGCAGTACGCCACAGACATTCTTGCTATGGCGTCTCTTTTCTTTCGAATTGGGCACTCTGTACTGAAGGCGTTATGGTCACTGTATTCCTGCTTAGCGGCTATACAATTCAGGCATGAGGGTTCGCTTCCCGCCCGCCACTCGGTGCACTCCATCCTAAGGTGGTGTCCACCGCAGTGGCTGCAAAGATCGGCTGTTTCTGAGCAGAATTTTTTGCTATGTCCATAACCCAAGCAGCGCGCACACTGTACCAGTGGTGACTGGTCGACTACACGAATGCGCTGCAGATCGATATATACAGCACCAGCTTCGATCGCTCTCTTCCATATCGTGGGGGAGGTGCTGATGACAACGTGTCTAGTGTGCGGGTTTCTAGCTTTACGCTTATATTTTATTTCAAGCCTGTCGTCTGTGCCATTGATGTCGTGGAGTAACCCTCGGTTTTGATTCCTGAATGCCTTAAGAACATCCTCATCGGTATTAACTGAGAGGATGTCCCTTAGCATCAGGAGAGGGTCTTTATTCTTCACCTCTTCTACGAGGAGATTTTTGCCCGCACTTTCCAATTTCTGTTTCACCTTTTGCCTATCTCCTTCGGATCTGCAGCTCATAATGACCTTCCTATCTTTTCCCTTCCTAGTCCTATCTATTGTGATCCAGCCCTCTTTCGCGTCTATCGCTTCTCTCACCTTCGTTAAGACTTGTTCCCCTGTGTCCCCCTCATCCTGTGAGGTGACGACAACGGTGTGTAATGCATTTTTTGGGGGGGAATGCTGCGCGGGGCGGTTCGTCGTTACTTCAGCGTATGTTTTGCAAGTTATTATTTGTGATTGTTGCTCTATCTTTTCTTTCAGTTCTTCTATCTTCTTGCTGTTTTCTTCTAATAACTGGCTGTGCCTTTCCAAGTATTCTATGACGCGTATCTTATCTTCCTTGCTTTCTCCTTGGGTGTCTTTCCCGGGTGCTGTTGGGTCTTTGGGGTGTGTGATTTCATCTTGCGTCTCCTTCCCAGGTGTACTTGGATCTATCGTCGATTCTCCTACCTTTTTAAGGTTTTTTATCTCTAGATCAGCATCTTTTACTATCTGATAGAGTTTTTCTATAGCTTCCAAGGCATTCGCCTTTAGGTCCCGGCTGAAATTTCGCGAGTTATTTATATTCAGTCTCGCCTTCATCATGCTCGCTTTAGCTTCCGCTAGGCGGTTCGACATCACTTGTCTGGGTGGGGCCTGTTTTTCGGCCACGCGCGTTGTGAGAACCTGTCTGGGGAGTAATTGAATTTCACTTTTGCTGGTGGATGGGGTCAGGTTTTGTGATTCTGTTCCTGCGGCCTCGAACTTTTCAACGCTCTGCCTAACGCTAGCTGAGGTCGCTTGCGACCTTGGCGGAGAGAATTGTTTTTCGGTGCCGCGTCTAACGCCAGGCGAGAGCGTCTGAGTTTTTGGCGGGGATTTTTGTTTCTCCCTTCCCTCTAAAGACTTCCCTGGTGGTGTGGCGAACATTGTCGGAGGAATGCGTCAGATGAATATAAAAACAAAATAGTATGCAAAAAAGTTGCCGTGATCTGCACACAGTGTAAAAAGTGTGTGCAGTCTAAATAAAAATTAAAAATATAAACAAAAGAGTCACAAGAAAACTGGTGAATAAGTGCTAGTCAAGTCGCAAAGGAGCGGAAGTTACAGTCAGGCTCAATAAAGCCTTCGTGGTACACAAATATGACTATAAAAGAAGTAATAAGTTGAAGATAACTTCAGTCTCTATATAGTGTCGCGGCTCTTTGCTCAAAAGAGAAAAGAAATAAAAAGAAAAGAATAAAACTACAACACCACTCACTCACTGACTGATTGACATGTCGTTTCTCGGAATGGGTGAGAGATGGGTCAGGGGTATGTTTTGGAAAAATGACAAGCACTTCCGGTCGAGTAGAGGAAAATTATAGAGGAGATTCAAATCCAAGATGGCGGCCGAGTCCATTTCCGGTTTCGGCGAGGAAAGGACTTGGGCCAATTTCGACTCGTAGGTTTTGTTAAAGGTTTGGAGTGATTTAAAAAAAAGTAAAAAAAAAAAAAAAAAACAAGATGGCGGCCGCGCTGGGACGTTTTGAAATTTGCGACTTTTTTCACTCGACTTTGACGAATTGTTTTCTTCTACCGAGTTTAAAGTCGCAAGATACTGACCTAGCCAATTTGTAGGTCATTTCAATGGTAATTGAGAAAAATTATGACATTTTGAAAATCCAACATGGCGGACGCTGTGGCGGCCATTTTGTTTATGAGTTGGAATTTACGACTTTTTTAAATGGATTTTTCGTATAGTTGGCAACATCTGACGGGTTCGAGTTGTACCGAGCGGTTGTGTGTTTTATTGAGTAGTGTTGCCTGGTGCAAACATTTTCCCCGTTTTTAGGGTATTTTCCCAGATTTTCCCCGAAAACATGAAAAGTAGAAATAACGACATTTTTAATGGAGACTTTGTCTAGCTGGCAACTTTGGGGTGCCTCAAATGACATTTGACTATTTTCATCACTTTCAACTGGCAACCCCAAAAAATATTGAACTTTTTCATTTTTGGGACTTTTTCACTTTGGCGAATTACTTTGTTCTACCAAACTCAAAAGTTGGCAACACCGAGTACACCGGTCAGTGGCTTGTATCCTTGAGATTTCAGGAAAATTATGACTTTACAGAAAAACAAAATGGCGGCTGGTGTGGCGGTCATCTTGTAAAAACGACTAAAAATCCGAATTTTCGACACGATTTTTCGGGTAGTTGGCAACATCTGACGGGTTCGAGTTGTACCGAGCGGTTGTGTGTTTTGTTGAGTAGTGTTGCCTGGTGCAATTTTTTTCCCGATTTTTGGGGTACTTTCCCTGATTTTCCCCGAAAACATGAAAAGTAGAAATAACGACATTTTGAATAAAAATTTTACATAATCACCAAGAATGGGATGCTCCAAATGACATTTGACCATTTTCATCACTTTCAACTGGCAACCCCAAAAAATATTGAACTTTTTCATTTTTGGGACTTTTTCACTTTGGCGAATTACTTTGTTCTACCAAACTCAAAAGTTGGCAACACCGAGTGCACCTGTCGGTGGCCTGTATCCTTGAGATTTCCAGAAAATTATGACTTTACAGAAAAACAAAATGGCGGCTGGTGTGGCGGCCATCTTGTAAAAACGACAAAAAAACCGAATTTTCGACACGATTTTTCGGGTAGTTGGCAACATCTGACGGGTTCGAGTTGTACTAAACGGTTGTGTGTTTTGTTGAGGAGTGTTGCCTGGTGCAAAAATTTTCCCCAGTTTTAGGGTGTTTTCCCAGATTTTTCCCGAAAACATGAAAAGTAGAAATAACGACATTTTGAATAAAAATTTTACATAATCACCAAGAATGGGATGCTCCAAATGACATTTGACCATTTTCATCACTTTCAACTGGCAACCCCGAAAGCCATTGGGGTTTGAATTTTCGGGTCAGACCTGACTTTGGCGAATTACTTTGTTCTACCAAACTCAAAAGGTGGCAACACCGAGTACACTGGTTGGTGGCCTGTATCCTTGAGATTTCAGGAAAATTATGACTTTACAGAAAAACAAAATGGCGGCTGGTGTGGCGGCCATCTTGTAAAACTGACGAAAAATTCTTATTTTCAACACGATTTTTCGGGCAGTTGGCAACATCCGACGGGTTCGAGTTGTACCGAGCGGTTGTGTGTTTTGTTAAGGAGTGTTGCCTGCTGCAAAAATTTTCCCCATATTAATGGTATTTTCCCAGATTTTCCCCAAAAACTTGAAAAGTAGAAATAACAACATTTTGAATAAAAGTTTTATATAATCACCAAGAATGGGATGCCTGAAATGACATTTGACCATTTTCATCACTTTCAGCTGGCAACCCCGAAAGACATTGGGGTTTGAATTTTCGGGTCAGACCTGACTTTGGCGAATTACTTTGTTCTACCAAACTCAAAAGTTGGTCACACCAAGTACACCGGTCGGTGGCCTGTATCCCTGAGATTTCCAGAAAATTATGACGTTTCAGAAAAACAAAATGGCGGCGTGTGTGGCGGCCATCTTGTAAAAACGACGAAAAATCTCAATTTTCGACATGATTTTTCGGGTGATTGGCAACATCTGACGGGTTCGAGTTGTACCAAGCGGTTGTGTGTTTTGTCAAGTAGTGTTGCCTGGTACAAAACATTTCCCCATTTCTAGGGTATTTTCCCCAAAAACATGAAAAATAGAAATAACGACATTTTGAATTAAATTGTTTCATTACCATCTTGAATCCGGTGCCCCAAATGACAGTTGACCATTTTCATCACTTTCAGTTGGCAACCCCGAGAGCCACTGGGGCTTGAATTTTCGGGTCAGACCCTACTTTGGCGAATTGTTTTGTTCTACCAAACTCAAAAGTTGGCAGCACCAAGTACACCGGTTTGTAGCCTATATCCTTGACATTTCAGAAAAATTATGACTTTTTAGAAAAACAAGATGGCGGACAGTGTAGCGGCCATCTTAATAAATACGAAAAATCCCACTTTTTGACACGATAAGTAGGACAGCTGGCATCCCCCGACTGGATTGCGTTGTATGAAACGGTTGTGTTTTATCAAGGCGTGTTGCCAGGTGCAATTTTTTTCCCCATTTTTAGGGTATTTTTCCAGATTTTCCCCGAAAACAAGAAAAGTAGAAATGACGACATTTTGTATGGAAATTTTGCATAACCACCAATAATGGGGTGCCTTTAATGACATTTGACCATTTTCATCACTTTCAGCTGGCAACCCCGAAAGCCATTGGGATTTGAATTTTCAGGTCAGACCTGACTTTGGCGAATTACTTTGTTCTACCAAACTCAAAAGTTGGCAACACCGAGTACACCGGTCGGTGGCCTGTATCTTTGAGATTTCCAGAAAATTATGACTTTACAGAAAAACAAAATGGCGGCGTGTGTGGCGGCCATCTTGTAAAAACGACGAAAAATCTCAATTTTCGACACGATTTTTCGGGTAGTTGGCAACATCCGACGGGTTTGAGTTGTAGCGAGAGGTTGTGTATTTTGTTGAGTAGTGTTGCCTGGATTAAAACATTTCCCCGTTTTTTTTTTTTTTAGTATTTTCCCAGATTTTGCCCAAAATCATGAAAAGTAGAAATAACGACATTTTGAATAGAAATTGTGCATTTTGAATACCAAGAATGGGGTGCCACAAATGACATTTGTCCATTTTCATCACTTTCATTTGGCAACCCCGAGAGCCATTGGTTCATAAATTTTCTGTTCAGACCCGACTTAGGCGAATTACTTTTTTCTACCGAAGTCAACGTATAGCCACCGTTTGTTTACTGACATGTAGCTTTTATCCTGGTAAGTTTGGAAAAATTGTGACATTTCAGAAATTCAAGATGGCGGCCGTGCCATTTCCGGTTTCCAAAACCTTGTCCAATTGGGGTCGTTCAAACGGTGTAAGAGTTTTTTTCAAATTTTAAGATATTTAAGGGGTTTCGAGGGATCTTTATTGGTTTTAGGGCTCTGCCGCTACAGGAATATTTTGTAGACGCGAGCTGCTCGCCAACGAATAGTAGTAGTAGTTTACGATTGGGTTCCTTCAAACGGTTTCGACCGAATGAGGATTGATTTTGAACGTAGAGGGGTTTATTTATATGGTTGATTTAAGGGTTCCTTTGGTGGTGAAATTTGTGTATCCTTCCCACCTCTCCCCAACCTCCCCTCAAATAGAAAGGGCTGTAACTTCATTACGGTTAGAGATAGCCGATAGGTGTTTGAACAAATATTATATTAGCATTGAAACCCGTCCGGTGGTGATGGGGAGGTGGCGAGGGAAGCGAGCCGGCGACCCCGTTGCATAAGGATAAGGTCACGGTAGCATTCCGGTGGTAGGCAGGTCCTGAGCGGAACGAAGTGAGGAGGTGGCGAGCGTAGCGAGCCGGCGACTATTACCGGTGGTGGTACCTGTAAGGTGAAGGGGGGAGGTGGCGAGCGAAGCGAGCCGGTGACTCTGTAGCGTGGGGATAAGGTCACGGTAGCTTTCCGTCGGTAGGCAGGTCTTGAGTGCAGCGAAGTGGGGAGGTGGCGAGCGTAGCGAGCCGTCGACTGAAAACTTGTCCGGTGGTGGTACCGTTAAAGCGAAGGGGGGAGGTGGCGAGCGAAGCGAGCCGGTGACCCCATAGCGTGAGGATAAGGTCACGGTAGCTTTCCGGTGGTAGGCAGGTCTTGAGTGGAGCAAAGTGGGGAGGTGGCGAGCGTAGCGAGCCGTCGACTGAAAACCTGTCCGGTGGTGGTGCCGGTAAAGCGATGGGGGAAGGTGGCGAGCGAAGCGAGTCGGCGACCCCGTGGCGTGGGGATAGGGTCACGGTAGCTTTCCGTCGGTAGGCAGGTCCTGAGTGGAGCGAAGTGGGGAGGTGGCGAGCGTAGCGAGCCGTCGACTTAAAACCTGTCCGGTGGTAGTACCGGTAAAGCGAAGCGGGGAGGTGGCGAGCGAAGCGAGCCGGTGACCCCATAGCGTGAGGATAAGGTCACGGTAGCTTTCCGGTGGTAGGCAGGACTTGAGTGGAGCAAAGTGGGGAGGTGGCGAGCGTAGCGAGCCATCGACTGAAAACCTGTCCGGTGGTGGTACCGTTAAAGCGAATGGGGGAGGTGGCGAGCGAAGCGAGCCGGTGACCCCATAGCGTGAGGATAAGGTCACGGTAGCTTTCCGGTGGTAGGCAGGACTTGAGTGGAGCAAAGTGGGGAGGTGGCGAGCGTAGCGAGCCATCGACTGAAAACCTGTCCGGTGGTGGTACCGGTAAAGCGAAGGGGGGAGGTGGCGAGCGAAGCGAGCCGGTGACCCCATAGCGTGAGGATAAAGGTCACGGTAGCTTTCCGGTGATAGGCAGGACTTGAGCGGAGCAAAGTGGGGAGGTGGCGAGCGTAGCGAGCCGTCGACTGAAAACTTGTCCGGTGGTGGTACCGGTAAAGCGAATGGGGGAGGTGGCGAGCGAAGCGAGTCAGCGACCCCGTAGCATGAAGAAAAGGTCATGGTAGCATTCCGGTGGTTGGCCGGTCCTGAGTGGAGTGAAAAAAGGAAATCGCGAGCGTAGCGAGCCGTGGACCGAAAACCTGCCCGTTGGTGATATCGGTAGAGCGAAGCGGGAGGTGGCGAGCGAAGTGAGCTGTCGTCCCCGTAGCGTGGGGATGAGGTCATGGTAGTTTTCCGGTGGTAGGCAGGTCCTGAGTGGATCGGAGTGGGGAGGTGGCGAGCGTAGCGAGCCGGCGGCCAGGTCGGCGACCAGGACCGGTCCAAAGTTGGTTTGGCTATCAGACTATTATACTGTCCTTGATCTGTTTGTTTTAGGTGTTAGTCTCCCCTGTTATTTTAATAAATAATAAAATCAATTTTCAAAACACCCGTTCTCCCCTCCCCCGCCCCCTCGCCCTCCCGCTCATCGTATCTCGGAAACTAAGAGATCCGTGTTCTGTTTTTTTTTACGGATTCGTATAGAGGAAGCTCGACAAAGAAAAACAATTTTCTAAGCTGCCCCCTTTGCCCCCCCCCCCCCTCTCCCCCCTTAGCCGGTTTTCAGAACTTGAGAGATTTGGAACATTTTTTTCACATTCATAAACAGCAACCCCTTCTCCCTTCCCGTCACCCCCCTCCTCCATCGTATCTCGGAAACTGGCACACATAGTGATTGTTTTTAATTCTCACTTAATACTATTGAGGGGCGTTGAAATTCGTATCTCTCCTCCCCCTCCAACCTCCCCTTAACTTGAAAGGACTGTAACTTCATAACGATTAGGGATAGCCATTAGGTGTTTGAACAAATATTATCATAGGCGTCGAAACCTGTCTGGTGGTAGAGGACCTTTCCGGTAGCTGGTAGGTCGACAAGCAAATTGTAGGGTAATGTTTTTTAATGAGAGAAGGTCTGAGTTTTTAAATAAGTTTACAGATTATTTATGGGGTTCTTATGGGGTTTCCAAATCTTTAAATTAATTCTCAAGTTTAATTTTATTTTAATATCTTATTTTTATTGAATTAGTTTTCAGAATGTGTTAGGGGTTCATAAGTGTTTTCATACTGATTAAAGGATTCCTATTGGTTCTCAAAATGTCATGAGGGTAAGGAAAACAATTAAAACATGGGTAGGTATCGTTATTCGAGTGATTTGAAGATGCTGATTTAGAATGATTAGAGCTTAATCAAGTGGATACCTTTAGTCCTTTTGGGCTTAATTTGGCAGTGCACTAGACTTTGAAAAGTTGAAAACTTCTTTTAGGGTCATTTTTGAGAATTAATATTACATTTAGGGGTTTTATAAGTGAAAAAAAAAACAAGCTACCACCACTAGCACGCGAGCTGCTTGCAGCTCGCGCAGCACGCAACAACTAGTTTATATTATATATTACTGTTGAACTAAAAAAAAATTTAATTGCTACTTGATTTAATAAAACGATAAATTTACTATATATAATTTACTTAGTTACTCATACACTCTAATTACATTTCACAAATTTTGATATAGTTATCCCCATTATTTCTGCCCTCATGGTGTTTCTTTTGTTTCAATTTATTTTGCATTATTTAGTTTTTTGGGTTAACTTATTTTTATCAAAACTATATATTTACTATATACTTTCATACAATAGTTTTTTACACCAGTGATATGCGAACCTTTTGAAACAAACTACCAGCCAATCTGACACAACTTGTCGATTCCACTAACGTTGGCCTACAAACTAGCATAATTCCAGCCACTTTCTTACGAAAGTGACTCCAATTACCCACATCCATTAAGCCAACCTTAGTGGTTCGCTCAATGCGTTTGCCATCTGGTTGTGTCAGACTGGTAATCTCTGTGTACGCGGAAGTGGGCGCATCGACAACTTTAGCAATACGCTATGGTTGCTCGTGCGAATGCGTCCCACTTCCTGCGTATCGGGCATTCTATGCTGAACGCATTGTGCGAGTGTTCCACGAGCTTGGCTCTGGTGCAGTTCACGCAAGCCGCTGCTTCGCCAAGGTGTTTGACTGGGCAGTCCACCCTAAGGTGTGGACCGCCGCAGTGGCTGCATAGGTCAGCGGGCTCTACGCAAAGACGCTTGCCGTGACCGTATGCAAGGCAGCGCGTGCACTGCACCAGAGGCGTCTGATCTTCGACGCGCACTCTCTGGAGGTCAATACGCAGTTTGCCCCCCTCGAGTGCCCGCCTCCAGATTGCAGGGGAAACACTAAGCACAATGCTGTTCACATGAGGGTTTCTCGATTTTTTTCTAAATTTAATGGAAACTTTTTGTTCCTCGTCGTCGAGGCCGTCAAATAGCTCCCGGTTCTGATTCTTAAGGGCTCGCAACACGTCCTCGTCACTGTGAAATAGCAGCACGTCCCTAAGAATCAGAAGCGGGTCTCTGTTTTTTACCTCCTCGACGACGAGGTTCTCTCCGGCCGCTTCCAATCGCGCTTTGAGCTTGCGTCTCTCCTCCTTCGTTTCGCACCCCACAATAACCTTCTGGTCCTTGGCTTTTCGGACCCTCTCTACTCGCACCCAGCCCTCCTTCGCGTCCACTGCTTTTCGCACTCTTTCGAGAACTTCGGCCCCCGTATCCATCTCATGTGTGGAAGAGACCACCACGGAGTGCAGCGTCGTCCGCTCCGGGGCCTGTGCACCGGTTTGGGTTTTGCTGACGGCCGCTACACCCGCGTAAGTGGTCTCCCCCACACTTTCCCTGCTTGCCAGACTGTCTCGGAGCTTTTCCACCTTCTCGGTGTTCTCTTTTACAATGGAGATGTGCTCCTTGAGGGTGGTAATGAGCTCAGTCTGGCTTGCGAGACTCTCAGAAATGGACGGGGGACAGAAGTCAGCAGTAGGCGCGGGTTCCGGCACAGCTACAGGTGCGGCAGAGGCCTTGTCGCGCTCGGACTCCTTGACCAGCTCATAGAGCCTGTTTATGGCTTCGAGCACCGCAGTCTTTATCTCGGCCTTGAGGTTTCGAGAGTTGCCCAAATTAAGCTTTGCCTTATTTAGGCAAGCTCTCGCTTCCTCAATGCGACTGCGGCACTTCGCCTCAGGCTTTTTGAGCGGTCTTGAGGCGTCAATAGCAGCTCGGCGCGTCCCCGGAGTGGCAGGGCCCCCCTGCGACGCAACAGGAGTCTCGTCTCCGAAGGAGATTCTCCTCCTTGCGTCAGCAGGCGAAGGCATTGCTTTCTCCGCCGATCGCGGCGAGCCACTAGAGCCTGGAGCCCTCACGGTGCTGGATGGGGTGCGAAACATATTCAAATTCACGAGCAGCTGTTATCAGAACTGACTCCTGTAAAGAGGGAGTCAGAACGATCTACTAGGAGAGACTTCTAAGGTTGGACACTGGACAAAACTGTGTCCCTGTAAAGGGGGGTACACAGAAAATAATGAAATACTAAAATAAATCAGCTAAAAAGTAAATACAGTATTAAAAACTATTAAAATATGTCAACGCTTGTATTACTGCCTTTGCAGACTCGGTCAAATATGATAAAATAACTCAAAAATCCCTAAAAACAATAAAAAATCCCTTTCAAGAGTAAATCCTTACAAAAAGCCAAAAATAAAATTTTGCCTAAATCCCACGTCTACCTTCCTATATACCAGAGGGCGGGTGGGTGGGCAAAATTTTTTCGAGCTAGGGGCGCGTGCGAGGTGTCCAGAGACGCGTCTCCGCGCGGGCTAGCGATATATGGAATAAAACGTGGTAGGTGCCGAACAAAAATTTTGACTTTTGGTCAAAAAACCAGTTTTCGAAAGAAAAAATTTGGAATTTCACCCCACAACCTGGAGACCGGGACACGGAACGTGGACCAGAATTCAGGGAAGAAGGGTGAGGACTATTGCAACTATAATCTAATTTAAAATGTGAAGGAAAATTTGGAAAAACAATTAATTTTGAGGATTTTCTCTGAAAATAAGGGATGAAGTCCAGACGCGGGTGTAAAGTGCGCGCGTTATGGTCAGAACAAAGGCGGACGCCTATTTTTGTCTAAAAAAGCCGAAAACAGCTTCAAAATCGCACGTCTAGAATAGAAGATATCGGTTAGGTTAGGTTAGGTTAGGTTTTTTTTTTTTTTTTTTTTTTTTTTGCTTTTCCCCGTTCATGGGAACAACGGGATCTTATTGGTCTAGGTTTCTCATTCATACCAGTTCTCGCATTTATTCCTCTCGCACTTTTATGCTTCATTCTGTGTCTTTCTTTCATACTTCTCTTTCATTCTTAGCCGGGTGGGACTCCCGCTATTCTAGCTACTTTTTCATATATTTTCTTTATTAGGGGTATATTGAGTACTCAACTTGGTTTTATTAACAGAGTTTGCTTGTGTTATTACATAATTAACTGCTACTTACTATTATATATCCTTCTTACTATGTTTCTACATGCTACTTTTTTAATTATTCTACACTTAAACTTTAACAATTATGCGTAATTATCTACTTTGTGAACATTTTTTCTTATATCTATGTTATACAATTTTTATATGTATGTGCTTCCTTATTTTAATTCATCTTATTTTCTAATTTACATTTTAAACATGTTATTTTCTTATGTGATTAGTTTTACATAATATATCTTTTAACTTATTCTTTATTGATACAATTCCTTGGTATAAGGCAAACTTACAAGATGGGTTTCTCAACATGTACTTGGTTTGTTGACTGCTATAGGGCTTTTAGAATTGCAATTATTTATTTTCCTAGGTGTTGTGGCAATAATATATATATATACTTAGTTATATTATATTTATTGACATTTCTTGAATCGGGGTTTTACTTTCTCAGCGTTTTTGGTGTTATTTTGAGGTGCGTGTTTGGTGTTATGTGTGTGTTTTTGATATATACGTATATATTTACTATATATGTTGTATATCTGTGTTTGTATGTGTTCTCTGGTTTCCATGTATCTGTTTATTTCCTTGCTATAATCCACTTTTGTCATGTACTCCCAGTTTGTGTTTCTGTATTGGTGTGTTCGTGTGTGTGTTGTGTGTGTTACGTGAACCCTAGAGAGCAGTTTAGGCGTATGTCGTTGTCGTCCGAGCCAGATAGTCCCATTTCTTTCGGACCGGGCACTCCGCGCTAAACGCATTATGGTCGGTCCTCTGAAGCTTCGAGTGCGAACAGTTGCAGCACTGCGGTTCATTACCCGCCACAAATTCCACGCACTTTTCGCGTAAGTGCGGTCCTCCACAGTGGCTACACCTGTCCGCACTCTCGGCACAAAATTTTCGGCCATGTCCAAATGCTAAGCATTTCGTGCATTGGATGAGCGGCGACTGGTCCTCCACCATGACCCTTTGCAGGTCAAGGTAAAGGGCCCCAGCCTCCGTCATCCTTTGCCATACCTTAGGTCTGACTTGGACGACAACGTGCGCTGTTTTGGGGTTTCTTGTCCTTTTCTTGTATTTGATGGCCATTTCTATTTCCTCTTTGTCCAAGTCCCTGAAGATGTTTTCATTTTGGGCATAGAGCGCCTTTACCATTTCGTCGTCTTCACTATCTAAAAAGACGTCTTTTAGGACGACCAACGGGTTTTTATTTTTCATTGGCGCTACTATAAGCCCCCCACCTCGGCTCTCAATCCTCTCTTTTACTCGTTTAAATTCCGCCTCTGAGTCACACCCCAGTATCACCGTCTGGTTTTTTGCCTTGCGAACCTTGTTGATTTTCAGGCCAGTTCCCCTGGCATCGACCGCCTCCTTCACCCTAGCGAGCACCTCGTCGGCAGTCTCCTGACTGCCTTCGAGGGTGACCGCCATCGAGTGTAGTGCCGGCCGCTGCCCGGGTTTGGCTGCCGTGATGTTGGCGTAGGACATCGAGTCAGGTTTTGGTTCGCAGGTTAGGTTTTTTTTTTTTTTTTTTTTTTTTTTTTTTTTTTTTTTTTTTTTTTTTTTTTAACTAGTTCCTCCAACGATAGTCGGAGCCCTTACTAATCTATGTATCTTTCATTCAAGTTCTCACTGTTATTCCTCTCGCACTTTCATGCCGCATACTGGTTCTTTCTCATGGCCATCCACATTCATTCAATGGGTGGGATTCCCATTATTACTACTCTTCTTGTCTAATATTTAATTATTTTCTTTTTTATTTTAATAGGGGAAAATAAATTGCAAACCACTCTTTAAAACATTTTCTTCTTAACCTATACACATTTTCTTTAAATTTATATTTCCTTTCTTATTTTAATAGGGAGATTAAATCACATACCACAGTCTTTTTACATTTTCTTTTCAACATAATACGAGTAATATACTACTATAAGAATATGATTATACTAGTACAATTACTTATTTTCTTGTGGTTACATGTTACTTATATACTATTTTTATTTATATTTCTACTTATTCTAATGCTATTGTACAATCTATTTCTACTCTTAAATGTCTATGTTTACATTGAATATATGTAACAATATATTTGAAACATAGTTTTAACAACTTTAAACGATTTTGTTTCTTTTGATTGCTTTCTTGCAGATTTTTATACAATAGTTTATAAATTCTTGTCTCCCTTTTCCGGATATTATCTCCCTTATGCTCTCTCTCTCAAGTTTCGTGTCTATTTTAAGCTCTACTTCATACCTTTCCGTCGCGTACACCGGGCAGTCTAGGAGTATGTGTGGGACAGTTTCGCTTACTCCAGGGTCACAGATACACGATGGGTTCTCCTTACACTTGAAGCGATGCAAGTATTCGGAGAACCCACCGTGTCCCGTCATAATTTGTGTTAGTACCGGGTTTATTCCTATCTTTTTGACCGTTCTGTACGCCGCCACTGCGTCCGGGAAAAACAGTTTTGTAACAGAGGCGGTTTGCCCCGCCGTATACCTTCGGTTCCATTCATCAAGCGTCACCATACGAATGTGACGCTTGACGAAGGAAACCGGGCACAGGTCGTAGTCCGGTTTCCTCTTGTTACTCAGGGCGGCCTCCTTTGCCAGCTGATCCGCTCTTTCGTTGCCCTCAAACCCTGCATGGGCCTTTATCCAGAACAAGTTTACCACCTTGTTTTGTTGGGATACTGTTGTTAAATTATCCCTGGCTTCCAATGCTAGGGGATGAAGGCAGCTGTGGTTTTTCACTGTTTGGAGGGCCGCCATGGAGTCGCTGTATACACCGAAGCTGGATGCCGAATGCTTCTGGATTTCCCTAGTTGCCCGGCATATCGCCAGAAGTTCCGCCTGGTAGACCGTGCAGTAATCCGGTAGCGCCAATCTGATAGCGCGCGCCTCGGTGTCGCCTCTCCATATGGAAAGAGCGGCACCAACGCGCCCCTCTATTTTGCTTCCGTCAGTGAAGATTTTAACTTCTAGGTTTGCGATGGCGTCGACTTGCTCACGGTCAGCCAGACTTACGAACTCCAGGTCGATACGCCTAGCTGGATGCGGGGATTCCATAGCGGACGCCACCCGCTCTACCTCCCTGCCCACCAGCACCGCCTGGGGAACGCCTCTCCTAGTCTCATAGAGTGAGGCCGCCTCGCGGACTCGGAGATCTAGAGGGAGCAACCCAGCCAGAAGCAGTGCCGAGTTCAGGGAGACAGTGCGGTAGGCTTTGCACATTTTCTGTGCAATCCCGCGTTGCACGACACCCAGCTGCTTTATGACTCCCAACTTATTTGCAGCTGGAGCCCATACACCGGCGGCGTACAGGACGATCGGTTCTACAGTTGCTGTATATATAATTTTTATGACCTCTGGATTTAGTCCCCAGCTCACCCTTGCCGCTCTACAGAGTTGCTTGTGAACACCTATGGCCCTGCGGCATACGTTGGACACATGAGTGTTAAATGTTAGCTTGTCGTCGATGGTGACACCCAGAATCTTAATTTCTCTTGAAACATTTATGTCAACCCCGCCCATGCTCAGGCGTGGGGTATCATACTTTAATTTCTTAGTAATGACCATAGCATTGGTTTTTTGTGGTGCAAATTTTAGTTTGTTTTTAACACCCCACGCCCGAACATGGTCGAGGGCGGCGTTTGCTTTCCGCTCGATTTCCATAGCTGTGTCACCATCGAAAACAAGAACAACATCGTCCGCGAATGCTTGAGAATAATCCCCTCTCCCCTCCAGAGTCTTCAGAAGTGGGTCCAGGAGCAGGTTCCAGAAGAAGGGGCCTCCGATGGAGCCCTGCACGCAACCTTTGTTAGTGCTCTTTGAGTACTCTTCTCCGCCATACCGGACTCTGACCCTTCTGTCCCGCAGGTAACTGTCGACGACCCTCCTCAGGTTGACCGGACACTCTTCCTCAGCCAGTCGGACTCTGATAGCCGGCCACCAGGCGCTGTCGAAGGCTCCCTCTATGTCAAGAGATACAAGTATTACGATTTTCTTTTCATCAATCTTTTTGCGGATGTGCTGCATAAGATCATAGAGGGAGTCTTCAGTACTCCTCTGTGGCATGAATCCGTACTGGCGAGTACTCATCCTAGGCAGAATGTAGAACCTGAGGCGGGCCACCAGCATCTTTTCAAATATTTTACCCAGAATAGGTAACAAGCCGATTGGTCTATAAGCTTTTGGTTTGGTATAATCCTCTTTACCTGGTTTCCTTAGTACCACAACCGTAGCCTCCTTCCAAGGTTTTGGGAAGTAACCATGTTCCAGGCACTGGTTCAGAAGGGCCAGGAATGTCTCTGGTGCACTGCGAATGGCACGGCTGCAGATATCGGCTGTAAAGCCATCTATTCCCGGAGCCTTCTTGGGGTTGAAGGAGTCACTAGCTGTTTTCAATTCTGCCATGGTGAAGGGCGGATCGTGGCTATTCCTGTTCTCCTCTTCGTTAACTCTGTCTGCTTCCAGTCGAATGTGACAGTGGTATTCATTATCAGCATTGACAGAGTCGTCAGGGTAGAAGGTTTCCGTGATAAATTTCACGGAGCCTTTCGCGTCTAGTTCTTCTCCGTCCATCACCATTGGCAGATCCTCTTCTCTACGCGTAGTCCTTCCTATTACCCTATAAATCCCCTCCCAAACCCCTTCTCTATCCTGCTTGCAGCAAAACTCTTTCCAACTCTCGGTTGCAGCTTTTGCTTCTTCTAATTCGTACTCTTCTTTCTGTTTCAGGTACTCTCTGACGACCTTCGATCTTCGGACAGGAGCAGCGCACTGGATTCTTCGCTTCTTGGTGGTGACTAGTTGCTTAAGCCTCTCGAGATTTTCCGACCACCACGGCAAGGTAAAGTTTTCTTTTTTGGTTTTGATGGGCATTGTCGAATCGCACGCTTCTTTAATCGCTTTCGTTAAATTACTTGTTATGTTGTCTATTTGTTCAGTGTTGTTTATCATATCTATTTCTAATTTTGTGACTTTATATTCTGTAGCTAATTGGTTGAATTTCTTATTAAATTCGTCCCAATTGGCTTTTTTGGTATTGTAGATTCGAGTCGTTCTTTCTATTTTAATTCCTTTAGATTTCCGTAATTTAATATTAAAAGTTATGCCGTTGTGGTCGGAGCTCGTTAAACCTTCGACTACTCTCCAGTCATCCACCAGTCCAAGAATATCCGTCGAGCAGGCTGTGATATCGACGTAGCTGCTGTACCTCTGTCCACCTCTAATAGTATCGAAAGTCGGGATTTCCCCTACGTTGAGTACATGAAGCCCCATCTCTCCGAGAGTTCCACATACGTCTTCGCCTCTGTTGTCAATAACTGGGCTTCCCCACCACGTGCTCTTCGCATTGACGTCCCCTCCAACGATCAGTGGCTTGGTGCCATTTGCCACCTCAATTTTCTTGAGATGCTCCAGGTATTCATCCAGCAGCTTGTCTGGCTCAAAATAGAGCGAGACGAGTGTGATCTCCCAAGCACTGGTTTGGATTCCCACCACACAGATGTTGTTGGTGGTGAGTTTTGGGTATTGCACGACGTTAACGTCGTTATCAAAGACGGCAATTGCCGCCTTAACAATCCCTTCTCCTACATCAGCGCTTTGGAAGACCCTCACTCCCCTCTGACTCTTCACCGTCTTGAGGTTGCCGACGTAAGGCTCCTGGATGAGTGCAGCCGCTATTCCGCGTTTCTCTGCTTCTAGGAACATCTCGTTTGTCGCAAGCTTCTTTCGTTGGAGGTTAGCCTGTGCGAATTTATAAGCATGTTGTGCCCCCTGGGTGCCCTTAGCAATACGCCACAGTGGACCTTGCTATTTCGTCCCATTTGCGGCGTGTTGGGCATTCAAAACTGAAGGCGTTGTGGTCCACGTCCCCGAGCTTAGCTCTTGTGCAGTTTTGACACTTGGGCGGGACACCCGTTATGAAGTCGGCGCATTCCGACCTCAAGTGAGGGCCGCCACAGTGGCTGCACATGTCTACCGACTGTTCACAATATTTCTTGCTGTGCCCAAAGCCCAGGCAGCGTGTACACTGCATCAATGGGGTCTGGTCTTCGGCCCTGATGCGTTGGAGGTCGATGTGAACATATCCCTTCGCTGTTACCCGTTTCCAGATATCTGGCGAGACGCTGAGCACGATGTGGCCGGTGTGCGGATTCCTAGTCCTTCTCCTGTATTTTATCTCAACCTTTGCCATCCCACCGCTGAGGCCGTGGAAAACATCCTGGTTTTGGTTTCTGAATGCCTTAAGAACGTCCTCATCGGTATTGACCAATAGGACGCTCTTGAGGATCAGCATAGGATCCTTGTTTTTCACCTCCTCAACGGTGAGACTGGCTCCATTCTTCCTCAATCTTTCCTTCACCTTGTCTCTTTCTTCCGTCGTCTCAAAACCCATAATCACCTTCCTATCCTTCGCCTTTCTTACCTTCTCTACCTTTATCCATCCCTCTTTCGCATCTATCGCCTTTCTCACCTTATCAAGAACTTCTTCTCCCGAATCCTCCTCATTGGCGGAGGTGACCACGACTGAGTGCAGCGTTTGCTTTTCCAGCGCTCCCCTGCTCCCACTCCCGGCCACTCCCGCGTATGTTGGAGTCTCCACTTTATCAATTCTTTCATTCTGAGTCTCTATTATACCCTTGAGTTCCTCCATCCGTTTGTTGCTTTCCAGTAACAACTTGGAGTGCTCCTCAATTCTCTCCATCAATTGGCTCGTCTCTTGATTGGTTGAGTGCGAATTTTTATCTGCGTTTATCGAGAAAGTGGCATCAATAGCGGCTGCTTTGGGCTGTATGATTTCTTGAGTCCTTCCTGTGCTTTTCGCCTTGGCCTCCCTTTCAGCTTCTTTGACCAGCTGAAACAAGCGGTCTAGCACTTCAACGATGACATATTTGATCTCATTTTTTGTATTTCTTGAGCTGCTCAGGTGTAATTTGGCTTTGTTAAGGCAGGCCCTAGCTTCTGTTGACCGATCCGCGTACTGTGGCTTTGGCGGCGATCGTGGAGGGCTTTTGGAGCTCTGTAGACTAGTTTCCCTTTTAGCAGCGTCAACACTTTCCTGTCTTTTCGCTGCTTCGGGCTTTGACTCTTGCGAAAGCGTCGTCATTGGCTTGACTTTAGGGGGGTAAGTCAGGATAGTCTTCTTCGGGGGCGATGGTGTTTTGGGGGTTGGAACCGTTTTGGGTCTTCCGGCTTCCAATTCCTCAATGCTGCGCCTCTCCGAGGGGCCCGCCTGACCTGCTTGGTTCCTTTCCAAGTCTAAGCTCTCCGTGGGATTTGCCTTTTTGGCTGGTGTGCGTAACCCCATCATTTTGTCAAAGGAACTTAGGAACTAGCTAAACGTCAAACAAACCTGCCAGGTATTGTAGAGGGATACCCCGGTCAAGTGAAACAATATAAAATTAAGGAAAAGAAAAGAATGTCGTGTAAAAAGGTATGTAAATAATAGCAATGTCAATGGGATTCCAAAGGAATCTTGTCGATTTATGTACTAATTTCTGCTTTTCCTCTTAGATGGTGTACGCGACTTGAAGGTAAACGGTGTGCTATAGTTGTTCAATGCAATGGAGGACGATGGCGTAACAAGAAGAGAGAGCAGAAAGAGAAACACACGGTAGGTACAGAGAGACAAGTTTTTACAAATAATTACAATAAAAAGTAAATATGATTAAGATTTTAAAATCTTTGTCAGTTGTGCGTTCAAAAGAACGGGTCATGCACAACATAAATAGACTGAGACCCTTCCAGGAGTCAACCCGCGTCAATTAAGAGTGACTCTACAAAAAAACTCTATGTAGAGTCGTTTTGCTAGGTTCAGTGGATAGCTCTCACCGAGCCCTCTAAAAAGAACCCAAACTCGGCGCAGTTAGGCCAAGGAGTTCCGGAGATATCACGACTTAAAGATTTGGTTTTTTACCAAAAATAAAAACCAAAAGTGGTTGCAAGAGGATATCTCCGGAGCCACGGGTCCAAAAACCCCAGTGTTTGGGCTCCCCGAACTTGGCTTGGTGAGACCAATCCACTAAAAAAGCTTTCAGCCTGAAAAATGTTTTCTTCAGGAAAACGCCTGAAAATGGTCTCGCTCTATGCCCTGTGGCCTGCCAATATGACCAGCGGAAATCCCGGCCCTCTACGACTCTCCGTTTGGAAGTTATAGTAGTTTAAAAATTTTTCAAAATGGCCGCAGTTCTGTCAAAGACCTACTTTGACAACGGATAACTTCCTTCGGGAGAGTCGCAGATCCCCCGAGTTTGGGCTCTCCCAACTCGCCCTGGGCTCCGCTGTTCGCTGAAACTGCTTTCAGGGTCCTGAAATTTTTTAGCTCCAAACCGCCTGAAATCCTGGTGTACGAAGGATACTGAGTCCTTGACTATAAAGTAAAAAACCGCAGTCTCCCACGACTTACGGTTCGGAAGTTATGACGGTTTGAAGCCAAACAAAATGGCCGCCGAGCTGTCAAACTTTATTTTGAAATGCCCGTAACTTTGAAACCCTGCGTCGCAGAAGGACGGGGTTTTGGATATACAGCTCGGCGTCACCTCAGGTATGCCCTGAAAGCGGTTTCAGCGACAAAAATATTTGTTGCCTCAAATGGCCTGAAAATGGTAGCCGCCAAAAGTCGGCGGAACGCCACCAGTTCTAAAGAAAATCCGGTGTTAAACGGATCAACGGTACCCGAGATATGGCAATCTAAAAATTAAAAACCTAAAAACCAAAATGGCGCGTATTTTACAAATTAGCCAAATCAAGGGCTATAGGGCCCGTGTTTGGGCTTAGATAAGTCTAAATACAGTACAAAAACACAATAATATCATAAAAAAGTGGATTTTTTCTATATATTACGAATTATTAACAAAAAACACTAAAAATTCTATAACTTCAAAACTACTTGTCGAAAAATTTTGAAAAAATTTGCTAAAAATGCAGTAATTTTAGGACTACAAAACTGATTTACTAAAAAAATTAAAAACTGAAAACTAACTGGAAAAAATTTTGAAAATATGAATTTCTTGAAAAAATCTTTAAATCTTAAAAACTATTGAGACTAAAAATCTATAACTTAGGATCTCTACTAAGCTGGTGAGCGCGCCACGGTTCACAGTTGAAAATTTTGAAAATCTTGGTAGGGGCCGAAGATACAGAGATCCAAATTTTTGAATTTCAAACCCCTTTTAAAAATCGGGGGTTGAAGATAAATTAAATTTTTTCTCGAATACCGTCTTATCTGCAGTAGGAGATGTTGGATGCAAAATTTCAGGCGTCTGGCTCCGCTCCTTCAGATTTTTCAGGCCACGTGTTTTTTGGTTTTTTCAACCTGGAAGCTGAAACTCTGGGTTTTTGATGTTGCTCGGTGGTCAAGATGGTGGGCGGGGGCGACGGCCACCCTTTTCTCAATTAAAAAAGTGGGGTCGTCGATCTTGTTTGGGCAGCGTTCTTAGTTGAAGTTTTTCCCTCTGCGATTAACCTCAAAAAAATTTAGGTTTTTCGGGTTCTTCTGAAGCTTCACTGAAGTCCGGTTTGCAAATTTCACTTTGGCAATTAGCTTTCACTATTCCACACACATAGATACCAAATTTATCAAAATTGGACCACTTTTAACCACTTTTTTGATTTTTTATCACGGGAGCGTTGCGAAAAACGTGGCGTTCGCGGCGGTGGTTGGAGCCAGACTTCGCAGGTTAGGTTAGGTTAGGTTAGGTTAGGTTAGGTTGGGGGACCACCCCACAGTGCTTGCGTCCACGTCGCGTCCCCTGGAAACGACCCAGTTCTGACCACCGTAACGGAGTGGCAGACTGGGTTGGCCAAAGTGCACTGTGATCTCGTTGCGATTTTATCTTGCCTTGTGTAAACGAACTGTCGGAGACTATGTCTAAACTAACGCGTAGCGCCTCCGGGCGATTTTTAAAGACCAAAGGCCCTTCTCAGGGCCAACCTAAAGGCCCTTCTCAGGGCCAACCCAAAGGCCCTTCTCAGGGCCAACCCAAAGGCCCTTCTCAGGGCCAGCCCAAAGGCCCTTCTCAGGGCCAACCCAAAGGCCCTTCTCAGGGCCAACCAAACGGCTCTTCTCAGGGCCAACCAAAAGGCCCTTCTCAGGGCCACCCCGACGCTCCGGCGTCTGAAGCTAGCCGCGCGCCTTCTGCGGCAGGCTTCTTGGCGGACGAGTCGTCCGACAACGACTCACTGTTTAGTGTGTCGGACACAAACGACGCTCGGTCGCGGAAGCGGGTCCACCTGAGCGGTGGGTCCGAGGGTTCCCAGGCCTCGGGGTCCAAGGCTAAAAAGCCGACGACCAAGGCCGCGGATACCCACAACGTTGGGCTCGCGGACGCCCAACGCCAGTTGGACCTCGCCCGGCGAGCGCAGCTCCAGCAAGAGCTGGAGGAAAAGGTTGCCGCCAAGGAGAAGCGGGCGCAAGCCGCTCGGGCCAAGTCCGGGTACGGTGCGTCCCGCGTCCTGTACGCGGACCACTCTATTGCGGAGTTGGAGAGGATGGCGGAGGAGGACGAGGATGAGATCGTAGAGGTCGCCTCCAAGTCCTCAAACCTAAAGGGCACCTTTCAGAAGGCCCTCAAGAGTCGGGCCGCGAGCATGCGCGGTGTCGTCGCGGAGTTGGTCCGTCGCACGACCACTGACGAGACGCGGCAACTGCAGGCGAAGGTCGATCGCCTGCAGTCGGAGGTCAGCCAACTTCATCAGAAGCTGGCTGATGCCACGGCCCGGCCACAAGAGGCCCGGACAAGCCCTGCGGCAGAAGGCCCATCCTCCAACCTTGAGGATATCATCCGCAAGGTTGTGATGGAGGAGAGGGCCTTCACAAGGGCCTGCTTAGCGGGCATTGAGGACCGGCTCTTGCCGGAGCAGCGCCTCTGGCCGCCGCTTGCGGCGGATAAGAGGCAGCCGAGTAAGCCGGGGCCGTCCTCCTCCCAGGCGGAAGACACCCTACTCCCTGCCACCACCCCGTCCAACGAGTGGACGGATGTGGTCCGCAAGGGAAAGGGCAGGGGCAAGAAGTCGGCAAAGGCCGTACCTGCCGTCCCCGCCACTACCGCTCCCAGTCGGTCGCAGACGACCGGCAAGGGACCAGGGAAGGGGAAAGGAAAAGGAAAGGGGAGGCTAGTCCCCCCAAAAACCGCTGCCGTCGTGGTGACACTCACCGCGGAGGCGGCGGAGCGTGGGGAGACGTACGCGTCCGTCTTGGTGCGGGCGCGTGCCAATGCCGATCCCACCCAACTGGGGATCGGCAGCGTGTCTTGCCGGCGGACACAAGCGGGGGCTCGTATTTTCGAGTTCCCAGGGGCCGAGGGGAGTGCCCACGCTGACCTATTTGCAGCAAAGCTGCAGGAGGTCATCGCGGACTCGGCGAAGGTGGCCCGACCGGTGAAGTCAGCGGCCATCGAGGTGACGGAGCTCGACGACTCCGTCACCAAGGAGGAGGTGGTTGCGGCGGTCGCAGCGGTAGGGGGCTGTGGCGTCGCGGCGGTCCAAGGCCGGGACATAAGACCCGGACGCGGCGGCATGGGCACCATTCGCCTCGAGTGCCCCATCGCCGCTGCCAAAGCCGTCCTTTCCAAGGGACGGCTCACAGTTGGCTTTAGCTCGGGTGCAGTCCGGGCACTTGAGGACCAGCCTCTGCGGTGTTTCCGGTGCTTCGGCATCGGGCACACCCGCCCCATGTGTCCGTCCACAGTAGACAGGACGGACACATGCTACCGCTGCGGCAAGAACGGCCACAAAGCCGTGTCTTGCGAGGCCGCCACGCCGCACTGCGCGGTGTGTGCCGCCAGTGGCCGCCTGGCAGGCCACGTAATGAAGGGGAGGAACTGCAATCCTCCCCCTAAGCGTGGCAAAGCGTTGGCGCCGACCAGGCCCGCTGCTGCTGCCGCTGACCCCGTCGTTCCTGCGGCGGCTGCGGAGGGGGGTGCTATGTCCGACTAATGGATAGGGTCGAACATCGCATCCTCCAGGCGAACACCAACCACTGCAGGGCAGCCCAGGATCTGCTGATGCAGACCATGGCTGAGTGGTTGGTGGACTTGGCGGTGGTCGCCGAACCCTACTCGGTCCCTGGCCGTTGGCTGGGCGACCGGGACGGCTTGGTGGCGTTGGTGGCGCGGTCTTCCACAGACTCCCCTCCCCTCTCGCTCTTAGAGAGGGGACCGGGATACGTGGCCGCCGCCTGGGGAGACATGGCCCTGGTGGGGGTCTATTTCTCCCCAAACCGCCCTCTCTCGGACTTTGAGGATTTCCTCGAGATCCTCACCGCAGTCAAAGGGAGGGTTGCGCCACGTCAAGTTCTGGTGTTGGGCGACCTGAACGCCAAGTCGGCGGCCTGGGGCAACCCGGCCACCGGTTGCAACGTCCGGGGACGCGCCGTCGAGTTTTGGGCGGCCTCATGCGGTGTGTCCCTCCTCAACAGGGGGGCGGTCCACACGTGTGTGCGGCAACAGGGTGGGTCGGTGGTGGACGTCTCGTTTGCCACCCCCGCGCTGGCCGCCCGCGTCGTCAGCTGGCGGGTGGAGATGGTGGAGACGTTGTCGGACCACCGATATGTGCGGTTCGACATCTCCACCCAGCAGGAGGGGAGCGGGATTACCCGTGCTGGGCAATCTCCCTTCCCGCGGTGGGCACTCACCCGCCTGGACCGGGAGGCAGCCAAGGAGGCGGCCTTCCTCCAGGACTGGCTGTCGCCCCCTGTCGAGTTCCTGGACGTGGACGCCGCTGCGGTCCAGCTCAGAGGGTCCCTGACCGAAGTGTGCAACTCCAGCATGCCTCGGTCTCGCCGTCCGCCTCCCCGTCGTGCCGTCTACTGGTGGACGGAGGAGCTGGAGGGACTCCGGGCCACCTGCGTGGCGGCCGGAAGGGCCTACACGCGGAGCCGACGGCGCAGCGCCCAAAACCGAGACCGAACAGAAGAGGACCGCCTATACGCCTCTTACCGAGAGGCGACGACGGCCCTCAAGTCTGCAATGGGCGCTGCACAAGACTCGGCGAGAGCCGAGATGTTGGAGGGTCTCGACAGGGACCCCTATGGGAGACCAAACAAGGCAGCGCGGAACCAGCTACGCCCCTATGGTCCCCCACTGTCGGAGACCCTCGATCCACCGTTGCTGGATGGGGTGGTCCGGTCCCTGTTTCCGCGCAGGACCGACTTCACCCCACCAACGATGGATCCCCCGCAAGGGGCGGTTACGCCGGAGGAGGAGGACGTCCCCCCGGTGACGGTGGCGGAGTTATACGCGGGGGTGCTCAGCCTCCGAGCAAAAAAGACGGCCCCCGGACCAGACGGCGTCCCCGCACGGGTGGTGGCGATCGCCGCCTCCGGCATGGAGGACAGGTTTCGGGACCTCTTCAGCGCGTGCTTTACGGCTGGGAGGTTCCCGAAACTGTGGAAGGAGGGGCAGTTATGCCTCCTCCGAAAGGAGGGCCGCCCGCTGGACTCCCCCTCGGCATATCGGCCCGTCGTCCTGCTCGATGAGGTCGGTAAACTGTTCGAGGGGATTGTCGCCTCCCGGCTTGATAGCCATTTGCGGGGGGTGGGGCCGGATCTGTCGGACGCCCAATTCGGCTTCCGTCGAGGGCGTTCGACGATCGACGCACTGGCCCTACTCAAGGGCCAGGTGAAGGAGGCGGTGGAGGCGGGGGACGGAGTGCTGGCGGTGTCGTTCGACATTGCCAACGCCTTCAACTCCGTCCCCCACTCGACGATATTGGAGGCGCTCCGGTATCACGGAGTGCCCCAATATCTGCGGGACCTCCTGGCCAGCTACTTGGAGGACCGAGAGGTCCTCCTCGTGGACAAAACGGCCACCGTGAGGCGGTACGGCGCAGAGTCCGGTGTTCCACAGGGGTCGGTGCTTGGGCCCCCCTTGTGGAACATCGGGTTCAACTGGCTCTTGCGGGGAGCCCTCCTCCAGGGCACGAGTGTCATCTGCTACGCGGATGACACTCTCCTCACTGCCCGGGGGAGGAACTTTGCGGACGCGGCCTGTCTGGCCTCGGCTGGCGGATCCTTGGTTGCAGAGAGGATCCGCCGCCTGGGATTGAAGGTGGCGCTGCACAAGACCGAGGCCGTGTTCTTTCGCGGGCCTCGGCAGCGCTGCCCTCCCGACGCCCACATAATTGTGGAGGGCGTTAGGATAGGGGTCCAGCCCCAGATGAAGTATCTGGGGCTGGTGCTGGACGACAGGTGGCGCTTCGGCCCGCATTTCAGCGGGCTGTCGACGCGCCTATTGAAGGCTGCGGACGCCCTCTCGTGGCTCCTCCCGAACCTGGGGGGGCCCAAGGCGAAATGCCGGCGCCTCTATGCCGGCATCCTGCGGAGCATGGCTCTATATGGGGCCCCCATCTGGGCGGACTCCCTCCACAGGAGGGAGAATGCAACTGCCATCCGCAGGCCCCAAAGGGCCATTGCACAGCGGGTGGCGAGGGCCTACCGCTCGGTAGGCTTCTCGGCGGCATGCGCTCTAGCTGGCACCCCTCCTTGGGAGTTGGAGGCTTGGGTGCTAGCCAGAGTTTACGAGTGGACGGCGCGCCGAAAGGCTCTCGGGGAGCGCCCCGTCGCCGAAGAGCGGGAGGCCGTGCGGCGGGAGGCGAGGGACGCTATCGTCCTCCATTGGACGGAGGACCTCGCCGCCGCCACCTTTGGCCGCCGGACGTTGGACGCGCTCGGTCCGGTTCTACGGAGCTGGCTCGAGCGGTCCCACGGTTTTCTCTCGTTCCGTCTGGTGCAGGTGTTATCCGGGCATGGCTGTTTCGGATCGCACCTGCACCGGATCGGGAGGGAGGAAACCCCGGCGTGCCACGACTGCGGCGCGCCGGAGGACACGGCACAGCACACCCTGGAGGTGTGCCCAGCTTGGTCCGAGTTGCGCCGCGGTCTGACCGCGGTAATCGGACCAGACCTCTCGCTTCCCGGCGTCGTCAACGCCATGCTGGGGAGCGAGGAGGCATGGGCAGCGGTCGCCTCCTTTTGCGAGGACGTAATCTCGCAAAAGGAGGAGGCGGAGCGCCAGCGGGAGGACGACCCTCTCGCTGCGCCGCTCCGCAGACGAAGAAGGGGTCGGAGAGGGCGCCGTCCTCTCCCTCCTCATGGTGGCGACGGGCGGGCGACAGGCACGGGGGTGCCTTCGCCCGCATTGCACCCGTCACCACCTTCGTCGAACATTCCCGGGCCCCTGTGAGGGGCCCGCCATGAAGGGCAATCGTCGGCGGAGGACTGGACGTAAAGGCTATGCCGGTTTCCCAGTCCCCCGCCACTCGGACGAAGCGGGAATGTCGCTGGGTCGTTTTAGTGGGTATACCGGGTCAGACCCGGGGAGTCCCACATACCCCTCTCATCCCCCGATGGGAGGGTATGCGTAATGCATTTTTTCCCAGCGATAAAAAAAAAAAAAAAAAAAAAAAAAAAAAAAAAAAAAAAAAAAAAAAGGTTAGGTTAGGTTAGGTTAGGTTAGGTTAGGTTAGGTTGCGAGGAGGCCGAACATCGGGGCGAGAGGCTGGTGCAGCGACAGATTACGGTGTACCGGTCTCAGCTCCGACAGGTCATGGTGGCGGAATGGCGGGGGAGGCTAGACCTCCCTACCGCCGGCCTCAACACAATCGAGGCGATCCGGCCAGTACTCGACGACTGGCTCGGGAGGAAGCACGGCTCTCTGACTTTCCGGGCGACACAGGTACTCTCGGGGCACGGCTGCTTCGGGAAGTACCTGTGTCGCTTAAGCAGGGAGCCGGACGCCCGGTGCCATCACTGCGTCCATTGTTCGGAGGACACGGCGCGGCATACGCTGGCCGAGTGTGCCGCTTTCGATGAGCCGCGCCGTGCCCTCGTTGCAGAGGTAGGAGGAGACCTGTCGCTGCCGGCCGTCGTTCGCTCGATGGTCGGCAGCGCAGAGTCCTGGGACGCGGTGATGTCCTTCTGCGAGACCGTCATGTCGCAGAAGGAAGCTGCGGAAAGGGAGAGGGAGATGACCAGCTCCCGCCCATCCCGCAGCAGACGCACCGGGCGTCGGCAGAGGGCTGACAACGCCCTCTTCCGGCCCCCCTAAATTGGTCCAGGGGCGGCGGATTCGGGGACATCCGTCGCCCCCCATCACACTGGACCCGAGACGGCGGCGCGTTGTGTTCCACGCGCGCCTCTCATAGACGTAGCGGGGGGAGTTTTACACCTCACTCCCCCCGGGACGAGGCCCGTAGGTCAAGCGGGCCAGCACTAGTCCGGGGCAGCGGAAGTCGCATCAGATCCCGTTGCCCCCTGACGCAAGTGTGCGAGGGAACACCGGTGTGGTTTTAGTCAGTACGAGTCTGACAGACCCCTCCGCTCTCCCCAGGGCGGAGGACATCCATTGAGGATTTCCACATCGTGAAAAAAAAAAAAAAAAAAAAAAAAAAAAAAAAAAAAAAAAAAAAAAGGTTAGGTTAGGTTAGGTTGGGGGACCACCCCACAGTGCTTGCGTCCACGTCGCGTCCCCTGGAAACGGCCCAGTTCTGACCACCGTAACGGAGTGGCAGACTGGGTACGGCCAAAGTGCACTGTGCTATCGTAGCGATTTTATCCTTGACTTGCGAACTACGAACTGTCGGAGACTACTATGTCTAAACTCACGCGTAGCGCCTCCGGGCGATTTTTAAAGACCAAAGGCCCTTCTCAGGGCCAACCCAAGGGCCCTTCTCAGGGCCAACCCAAGGGCCCTTCTCAGGGCCAACCTAAAGGCCCTTCTCAGGGCCAACCCAAGGGCCCTTCTCAGGGCCAACCAAAAGGTCCTTCTCAGGGCCAACCCAAAGGCCCTTCTCAGGGCCACCCTGACGCTCCGGCGTCTGAAGCCAGCCGCGCGCCGTCTGCGGCAGGCTTTTTGGCGGACGAGTCGTCCGACAACGACTCACTGTTCAGTGTGTCGGACGCGAACGACTCTCGTTCGCGGAAGCGGGTCCACCTGAGCGGTGGTTCCGAGGGTTCCCAGGCCTCGGGGTCCAAGGCTAAAAAGCCGACGACCAAGGCCGCGGATACCCACAACGTTGGGCTCGCGGACGCCCAACGCCAGTTGGACCTCGCCCGGCGAGCGCTGCTCCAGCAAGAGCTGGAGGAAAAGGTTGCCGCCAAGGAGAAGCGGGCGCAAGCCGCTCGGGCCAAGTCCGGGTACGGTGCGTCCCGCGTCCTGTACGCGGACCACACTATTGCGGAGCTGGAGAGGATAGCGGAGGAGGACGAGGATGAGATCGTAGAGGTCGCCTCCAAGTCCTCAAACCTAAAGGGCACCTTTCAGAAAGCCCTCAAGAGCCGGGCCGCCAGCATGCGCGGTGTCGTCGCGGAGTTGGTCCGTCGCACGACCACTGACGAGACGCGGCAACTGCAGGCGAAGGTCGATCGCCTGCAGTCGGAGGTCAGCCAACTTCATCAGAAGCTGGCTGATGCCACGGCCCGGCCACAAGAGGCCCGGACAAGCCCTGCGGCAGAAGGCCCATCCTCCAACCTTGAGGATATCATCCGCAAGGTTGTGATGGAGGAGAGGGCCTTCACAAGGGCCTGCTTAGCGGGCATTGAGGACCGGCTCTTGCCGGAGCAGCGCCTCCGGCCGCCGCTTGCGGCGGATAAGAGGCAGCCGAGTGAGCCGGGGCCGTCCTCCTCCCAGGCGGAAGACACCCTACTCCCTGCCACCACCCCGTCCAACGAGTGGACGGATGTGGTCCGCAAGGGAAAGGGCAGGGGCAAGAAGTCGGCAAAGGCCGTACCTGCCGTCCCCGCCACTACCGCTCCCAGTCGGTCGCAGATGACCGGCAAGGGACCAGGGAAGGGGAAAGGAAAAGGAAAGGGGAGGCTAGTCCCCCCGAAAACCGCTGCCGTCGTGGTGACACTCACCGCGGAGGCGGCGGAGCGTGGGGAGACGTACGCGTCCGTCTTGGTGCGGGCGCGTGCCAATGCCGATCCCACCCAACTGGGGATCGGCAGCGTGTCTTGCCGGCGGACACAAGCGGGAGCTCGTATTTTCGAGTTCCCAGGGGCCGAGGGGAGTGCCCGCGCTGACCTATTTGCAGCAAAGCTGCAGGAGGTCATCGCGGACTCGGCGAAGGTGGCCCGACCGGTGAAGTCAGCGGCCATCGAGGTGACGGAGCTCGACGACTCCGTCACCAAGGAGGAGGTGGTTGCGGCGGTCGCAGCGGTAGGGGGCTGTGGCGTCGCGGCGGTCCAAGGCCGGGACATAAGACCCGGACGCGGCGGCATGGGCACCATCCGCCTCGAGTGCCCAATCGCCGCTGCCAAAGCCGTCCTTGCCAAGGGACGGCTCACAGTTGGCTTCAGCTCGGGTGCAGTCCGGGCACTCGAGGACCAGCCTCTGCGGTGTTTCCGGTGCTTCGGCATCGGACACACCCGGCCCATGTGTCCGTCCACGGTGGATAGGACGGACACGTGCTACCGCTGCGGCAAGAACGGCCACAAAGCCGTATCTTGTGAGGCCGCCACGCCACACTGTGCGGTGTGCGCCGCCAGTGGCCGCCTAGCAGGCCACGTAATGAAGGGGAGGAACTGCAATCCTCCCCCTAAGCGTGGCAAAGCGCTGGCGCCGACCAGGCCTGCTGCTGCTGCCGCTAACTCCGTCGTTCCTGCGGCGGCTGCGGAGGGGGGTGCGATGTCCGACTGATGGATAGGGTCGAACATCGCATCCTCCAGGCGAACACCAACCACTGCAGGGCAGCCCAGGATCTGCTGATGCAGACCATGGCTGAGTGGTTGGTGGACTTGGCGGTGGTCGCCGAACCCTACTCGGTCCCTGGCCGTTGGCTGGGCGACCGGGACGGCTTGGTGGCGTTGGTGGCGCGGTCTTCCACGGACTCCCCTCCCCTCTCGCTCTTAGAGAGGGGACCGGGATACGTGGCCGCCGCCTGGGGAGACATGGCCCTGGTGGGGGTCTATTTCTCCCCAAACCGCCCTCTCTCGGACTTTGAGGATTTCCTCGAGATCCTCACCGCAGTCAAAGGGAGGGCGGCGCCACGCCAAGTTCTGGTGTTGGGCGACCTGAACGCCAAGTCGGCGGCCTGGGGCAACCCGGCCACCGGTTGCAACGTCCGGGGACGCGCCGTCGAGTTTTGGGCGGCCTCAAGCGGTGTGTCCCTCCTCAACAGGGGGGCGGTCCACACGTGTGTGCGGCAACAGGGTGGGTCGGTGGTGGACGTCTCGTTTGCCACCCCCACGCTGGCCGCCCGCGTCGTCAACTGGCGGGTAGAGATGGTGGAGACGTTGTCGGACCACCGATATGTGCGGTTCGACATCTCCACCCAGCAGGGGGGGAGGGGGATGACCCGTGCTGGGCAATCTCCCTTCCCACGGTGGGCACTCACCCGCCTGGACCGGGAGGCAGCCAAGGAGGCGGCCTTCCTCCAGGACTGGCTGTCGCCCCCTGTCGAGGTCCTGGACGTTGACGCTGCAGCGGTCCAGCTCAGGGGGTCCCTGACCGAGGTGTGCAACTCCAGCATGCCTCGGTCTCGCCGTCCGCCTCCCCGTCGTGCCGTCTATTGGTGGACGGAGGAGCTGGAGGGACTCCGGGCCACCTGCGTGGCGGCCAGAAGGGCCTACACGCGGAGCCGACGGCGCAGCGCCCAAAACCGAGTCCGGGCAGAAGAGGACCGCCTATACGCCTCTTACCGAGAGGCGACGACGGCCCTCAAGTCTGCAATGGGCGCTGCACAAGACTCGGCGAGGGCCGAGATGTTGGAGGGTCTCGACAGGGACCCCTATGGGAGACCATACAAGGCGGCGCGGAACCAGCTACGCCCCTATGGTCCCCCACTGTCGGAGACCCTTGAGCCAGTGTTGCTGGATGGGGTGGTCCGGTCCCTGTTTCCGCGCAGGACCGACTTCACCCCACCAACGATGGATCCCCCGCAAGGGGCGGCATTGCCGGAGGAGGAGGTCCCCCCGGTGACGGCGGCGGAGTTCTACGCGGGGGTTCTCAGCCTCCGCGCAAAGAAGACGGCCCCCGGACCAGACGGCGTCCCCGCACGGGTGCTGGCGATCGCCGCCTCCGGCATGGAGGACAGGTTTCGGGACCTCTTCAGCGCGTGCTTTACGGCTGGGAGGTTCCCGAAACTGTGGAAGGAGGGGCAGTTATGCCTCCTCCGAAAGGAGGGCCGCCCGCTGGACTCCCCCTCGGCATACCGGCCCATCGTCCTGCTCGATGAGGTCGGTAAATTGTTCGAGGGGATTGTCGCCTCCCGGCTTGATAGCCACTTGCGGGGGGTAGGGCCGGATCTGTCGGACGCCCAATTCGGCTTCCGTCGAGGGCGTTCGACGATCGACGCGCTGGCCCTACTCAAGGGCCAGGTGAAGGAGGCGGTGGAGGCGGGGGACGGAGTGCTGGCGGTGTCGTTCGACATTGCCAACGCCTTCAACTCCGTCCCCCACTCGACGATATTGGAGGCGCTCCGGTATCACGGAGTGCCCCAATACCTGCGGGACCTATTGGCCAGCTACTTGGAGGACCGAGAGGTCCTCCTCGTGGACAAGACGGCCACCGTGAGGCGGTACGGCGCAGAGTCCGGTGTTCCACAGGGGTCGGTGCTTGGGCCCCCCTTGTGGAACATCGGGTTCAACTGGCTCTTGCGGGGAGCCCTCCTCCAGGGCACGAGTGTCATCTGCTACGCGGATGACACTCTCCTCACTGCCCGGGGGAGGAACTTTGCCGACGCGGCCTGTCTGGCCTCGGCTGGCGGATCCTTGGTTGCAGAGAGGATCCGCCGCCTGGGATTGAAGGTGGCGCTGCACAAGACCGAGGCCGTGTTCTTTCGCGGGCCTCGGCAGCGCTGCCCTCCCGACGCCCACATAATTGTGGAGGGCGTCAGGATAGGGGTCCAGCCCCAGATGAAGTATCTGGGGCTGGTGCTGGACGATAGGTGGCGCTTCGGTCCGCATTTCAGCGGGCTGTCGACGCGCCTGCTGAAGGCCGCGGACTCCCTCTCATGGCTCCTCCCGAACCTGGGGGGGCCCAAGGCAAAATGCCGGCGCCTGTATGCCGGCATCCTGCGGAGCATGGCCCTATACGGGGCCCCCATCTGGGCGGACTCCCTCCACAGGAGGGAGAATGCGACCGCCATCCGCAGGCCCCAAAGGGCCATTGCACAGCGGGTGGCGAGGGCCTACCGCTCGGTGGGCTTCTCGGCGGCATGCGCTCTGGCCGGCACCCCTCCTTGGGAGTTGGAGGCTTGGGTGCTCGCCAGAGTGTACGAGTGGACGGCGCGCCGAAAGGCTCTCGGGGAGCGCCCCGTCGCCGAAGAGCGGGAGGCCGTGCGGCGGGAGGCAAAGGACGCCATCGTCCTCCATTGGTCGGAGGACCTCGCCAACGCCGCCTTTGGCCGCCGAACGTTGGACGCGCTCGGTCCGGTTTTGCAAAGCTGGCTCGAGCGGTCCCACGGTTTCCTCTCGTTCCGTCTGGTGCAGGTGTTGTCCGGCCATGGCTGTTTCGGATCGCACCTGCATCGGATCGGGAGGGAGGAGACCCCGGCGTGCCACGACTGCGGCGCGGCTGAGGACACGGCGCAGCACACCCTGGAGGTGTGCCCGGCTTGGTCCGAGCCGCGCCGCAGCCTGACCGTGGTGATTGGACCAGACCTCTCGCTTCCCGGCGTCGTCAACGCCATGCTGGGGAGCGAGGAGGCCTGGGCAGCGGTCGCCTCCTTTTGCGAGGACGTCATCTCGCAAAAGGAGGAGGCGGAGCGCGAGCGGGAGGACGACCCTCTCGCTGCGCCGCTCCGCAGACGAAGAAGGGGTCGGAGAAGGCACCGTCCTCTCCCTCCTCTTGGTGGCGACGGGCGGGCGACAGACACGGGGGTGCCTTCGCCCGCATTGCACCCGTCACCACCTTCGTCGAACATTCCCGGGCCCCTGTGAGGGGCCCGCCATGAAGGGCAATCGTCGGCGGAGGACTGGACGTAAAGGCTATGCCGGTTTCCCAGTCCCCCGCCACTCGGACGAAGCGGGAATGTCGCTGGGTCGTTTTAGTGGGTATACCGGGTCAGACCCGGGGAGTCCCACATACCCCTCTCATCCCCCGATGGGAGGGTATGCGTAATGCATTTTTTCCCAGCGATAAAAAAAAAAAAAAAAAAAAAAAAAGGTTAGGTTAGGTTAGGTTGGGGGACCACCCCACAGTGCTTGCGTCCACGTCGCGTCCCCTGGAAACGGCCCAGTTCTGACCACCGTAACGGAGTGGCAGACTGGGTACGGCCAAAGTGCACTGTGCTCTCGTAGCTTCTATCTCTTTGCCTTGCGAACTACGATTGTCGATGTCCAAAATAACGCGGAGCGCCTCCGGGCGAAAATCAAAAGGCCCTTCTCAGGGCCAACCCAAAGGCCCTTCTCAGGGCCAACCCAAAGGCCCTTCTCAGGGCCAACCAAAAGGCCCTTCTCAGGGCCAACCCAAAGGCCCTTCTCAGGGCCACTCTGACGCTCCGGTGTCAGAAGCTAGCCGCGCGCCGTCTGCGGCAGGCTTTTTGGCGGATGAGTCGTCCGACAACGACTCACTATTCAGTGTGTCGGACGCGAACGACTCTCGCTCGCGGAAGCGGGTCCACCTGAGTGGTGGGTCCGGGGGTTCCCAAGCCTCGGGGTCAAAGGCAAAAAAGCCGACGACCGTGGCCGCGGATACCCATGTCATTGGGCTCGCGGACGCCCAACACAAGTTGGACCTGGCCCGGCGGGCGCAGCTCCAGCAAGAGCTGGAGGAGCGGGTTGCGGCCAAAGAAAAACGGGCGCACGTCGCCCGAGCTAAGTCCGGGTACGGTGCGTCCCGCGTTCTGTACGCAGACCACTCTCTCGCCGAGCTGGAGAGGATGGCGGAAGAGGACGAAGAGGAGATCGTGGAGGTCGCCTCTAAGTCCTCCAACTTGAAAGGGACCTTTCAAAAGGCCCTGAAAAGCCGGGCCGCAAGCATGCGCGGTGTCGTCGCGGAGCTGATCCAGCGCACGAGCACCGACGAGACACGGCAACTGCAGGCGAAAGTAGATCGGCTGCAGTTGGAGGTCAGCCAGCTTCATCAGAAGCTGGCTGAAGCCACGGCCCAGCCACAACAGGCCCGGACGAGCCCTGTGGCAGAAGGCCCATCCTCCAACCTTGAGGATATCATCCGCAAGGTTGTGATGGAGGAGAGGGCCTTCACAAGGGCCTGCTTAGCGGGCATCGAGGACCGGCTCTTGCCGGAGAAACGCCTCCGACCGCCGCTTGCGGCGACTAAGAGGCAGCCGAGCGAGCCGGGGCCGTCCTCCTCCCAGGCGGAAGACACCCTCCTCCCTGCCACCACCCCGTCCAACGAGTGGACGGAAGTGGTACGTAAGGGGAAGGGCGGGGGCAAGAAATCGGCGAAGGCCGTACCTGCCATCCCCGCCACCACCGCTCCCAGTCGGTCGCAGACGACCGGCAAGGGAAAGGGGAAGGGTAAAGGGAGGGGAAAGGGCAAGCTAGTCCCCCCGAAAACCGCAGCCGTCGTGGTGACGCTCACCGCGGAGGCTGCGGAGCGAGGGGAGACTTATATGTCCATTTTGATGCGGGCGCGTGCCAATGCCGATCCCACCCAACTGGGGATCGGCAGCGTGTCTTGCCGGCGGACACAAGCCGGGGCTCGAATTTTCGAGTTCCCGGGGGCCGAGGGGAGTGCCCATGCGGACCTCTTCGCAGCAAAGCTGCAAGAGGTCATCGCAGACTCGGCCAAGGTGGCCCGACCAGTCAAGTCGGTGGCCATTGAGGTGATGGAGCTCGACGACTCCGTCACCAAGGAGGAGGTGGTGGCGGCGGTCGCAGCGGTAGGGGGCTGTGGTGCCGCAGCGGTGCAAAGCCGGGACATAAGGCCCGGCCGCGGTGGCATGGGTACCATTCGCCTCGAGTGCCCAGTCGCCGCTGCCAAAGCCGTCCTTGCCAAGGGACGGCTGCTGGTCGGGTTTAGCTCGGGTGCAGTCCGGGCCCTTGAGGACCAGCCTCTGCGGTGTTTCCGGTGCTTCGGCATCGGACACACCCGGCCCATGTGTCCGTCCACGGTAGACAGGACGGACACGTGCTACCGCTGCGGCAAGAACGGCCACAAAGCCGTGTCTTGTGAGGCTGCCAAGCCACACTGCGCGGTGTGTGCCGCCAGTGGCCGCCCGGCAGGCCACGTAATGAAGGGGAGGAACTGTAATCCTCCCCATAAGCGGGGCAAAGCGCAGGTGCCGACCGGGCCTGCTGCTGCTGCTACTTGCTCCGTCGTTCCCGCGGCGGCTGCGGAGGAGGGTGCGATGTCCGACTGATGGATAGGGTTGAACATCGCATCCTTCAGGTGGTGCGGCCTTCCACTGACTCCCCTCCCCTCTCGCTCTCAGAGAAGGGACCGGGATACGTGGCCGCCGCGTGGGGAGACATGGCCCTGGTGGGGGTCTATTTCTCCCCAAACCACCCTGTCACGGAGCGCGAGCGGGAGGACGACCCTCTCGCTGCGCCGCTCCGCAGACGAAGAAGGGGTCGGAGAAGGCACCGTCCTCTCCCTCCTCTTGGTGGCGACGGGCGGGCGACAGGCACGGGGGTGCCTTCGCCCGCATTGCACCCGTCACCACCTTCGTCGGTCATTCCCGGGCCCCCTGTGAGGGCCCCGCCATGAAGGGCAATCGTCGGCGGAGGACTGGACGTAAAGGCTATGCCGGTTTCCCAGTCCCCCGCCACTAGGACGAAGCGGGAATTTTCGCTGGGTCGTTTTAGTGGGTATACCGGGTCAGACCCGGGGAGTCCCACATACCCCTCTCATCCCCCGATGGGAGGGTACGCGTAATGCATTTTTTCCCAGCGTCAAAAAAAAAAAAAAAAAAAAAAAAAAAAAAAAAAAAAAAAAAAAAAAAAGGTTAGGTTAGGTTAGGTTAGGTTAGGTTAGGTTAGGTTAGGTTGGGGGACCACCCCACAGTGCTTGCGTCCACGTCGCGTCCCCTGGAAACGGCCCAGTTCTGACCACCGTAACGGAGTGGCAGACTGGGTACGGCCAAAGTGCACTGTGCTCTCGTAGCGATTATCCTTGCCTTGAAACCTACGAGCTGTCTGAATGTCAAAAATAACGCGGAGCGCCTCCGGGCGAAAATCAAAAGGCCCTTCTGAGGGCCAACCCAAAGGCCCTTCTCAGGGCTACCCCGACGCTCCGGCGTCAGTAGCTAGCCGCGCGCCGTCTGCGGCAGGCTTTTTGGCGGACGAGTCGTCCGACAACGACTCGCTTTTTGGTATGTCGGATGCGAGTGGCGGTCGGTCGCGGAAGCGGGTCCACCTGAGCGGTGGGTCGGAGGGTTCCCAGGCCTCGGGGTCTAAGGCTAAAAAGCCAACGACCGTGGCCGCGGATACCCATAACATTGGGCTCGCGGACGCCCAACGCCAGTTGGACCTCGCCCGGCGAGCGCAGCTCCAGCTAGAGCTGGAGGAAAAGGTTGCCGCCAAGGAGAAGCGGGCGCACGCCGCTCGGGCCAAGTCCGGGTACGGTGCGTCCCGCGTCTTGTACGCGGACCACTCTCTTACGGAGCTGGAGAGGATGGCGGAGGAGGACGAGGAGGAGATCGTGGAGGTCGCCTCCAAGTCCTCCAACCTAAAGGGCACTTTCCAGAAGGCCCTCAAGAGCCGGGCCGCGAGCTTGCGCGGTGTTGTCGCGGAGCTAGTCCGTCGCAAGACCACCGACGAGACGCGGCAACTGCAGGCGAAGGTAGATCGCCTGCAGTTGGAGGTCAGCCAGCTTCATCAGAAGCTGGCTGAAGCCACGGCCCAGCCACAACAGGCCCGGACGAGCCCTGTGGCAGAAGGCCCATCCTCCAACCTTGAGGATATCATCCGCAAGGTTGTGATGGAGGAGAGGGCCTTCACAAGAGCCTGCCTTGCAGGGATTGAGGACCGGCTCTTGCCCGTGAAACGCCTCCGACCGCCGCTTGCGGCGGATAAGAGGCGGTGTGAGCCAGGGCCGTCCTGCTCCCAAGCGAATGACGCCCTTCTCCCTGCCACCACCCCGTCCAACGAGTGGACGGACGTGGTCCGTAAGGGGAAGGGCAAAGGGAAAAAGTCGGCGACGGCTGTCCCTGCCGTCCCTGCCGTCCCTGCCGTCCCTGCCGTCCCCGCCACCACTGCCCCCAGCCGGTCGCAGACGACCGGCAAGGGAAACGGGAAGGGGAAAGGGAGGGGAAAAGGGAAACTTGTCCCCCCAAAAACCGCAGCCGTCGTGGTGACGCTCACCGCGGAGGCTGCGGAGCGAGGGGAGACATACATGTCAGTTCTGGTGCGGGCGCGTGCCAATGCCGATCCCACCCAACTGGGGATCGGCAGCGTGTCTTGCCGGCGGACACAAGCCGGGGCTCGAATTTTCGAGTTCCCGGGGGCTGAGGGGAGTGCCCATGCGGACCTCTTCGCAGCAAAGCTGCAGGAGGTCATCGCAGACTCGGCCAAGGTGGCCCGACCTGTCAAGTCGGCGGCCATTGAGGTGACGGAGCTTGACGACTCCGTCACCAAGGAGGAGGTGATGGCGGCGGTCGCAGCGGTGGGGGGCTGTGGCGCCGCAGCGGTCCAAGGCCGGGACATAAGGCCCGGCCGCGGCGGCATGGGCACCATTCGCCTTGAGTGCCCAGTCGCCGCTGCCAAAGCCGTCCTTGCTAAGGGACGGCTGCCGGTCGGGATTAGCTCGGGTGCAGTCCGGGCCCTCGAGGACCAGCCTCTGCGGTGTTTCCGGTGCTTCGGCATCGGACACACCCGGCCCATGTGTCCATCCACAGTAGACAGGTCGGACACGTGCTACCGCTGCGGCAAGAACGGCCACAAAGCCGTCTCTTGTGAGGCCGCCACGCCGCACTGCGCGGTGTGTGCCGCCAGTGGTCGCCCGGCAGGCCACGTCATGAAGGGGAGGAAATGTAATCCTCCCCCTAAGCGAGGCAAAGTGCACGCGCCGATTGGCCGCTCCGTCGTTCCTGCGGCGGCTGCGGAGGAGGGTGCGATGTCCGACTGATGGATAGGGTCGAACATCGCATCCTTCAGGTGGTGCGGCCTTCCACTGACTCCCCTCCCCTCTCGCTCTCAGAGAGGGGACCGGGATACGTGGCCGCCGCGTGGGGAGACATGGCCCTGGTGGGGGTCTATTTCTCCCCAAACCACCCTCTCACGGAGCCCGAGCGGGAGGTCGACCCTCTCGCTGTGCCGCTCCACAGACGAAGAAGGGGTCGGAGAAGGCACCGTCCTCTCCCTCCTCGTGGTGGCGACGGGCGGGAGACAGGCACGGGGGTGCCTTCGCCCGCATTGCACCCGTCACCACCCTCGTCGGTCATTCCCGGGCCCCCTGTGAGGGGCCCGCCATGAAGGGCAATCGTCGGCGGAGGACTGGACGTAAAGGCTATGCCGGTTTCCCAGTCCCCCGCCACTAGGACGAAGCGGGAATTTTCGCTGGGTCGTTTTAGTGGGTATACCGGGTCAGACCCGGGTATGCGTAATGCATTTTTTCCCAGCGTCAAAAAAAAAAAAAAAAAAAAAAAAAAAAAAAAGGTTAGGTTAGGTTAGGTTAGGTTAGGTTAGGTTAGGTTAGGTTAGGTTTTTTTTTTTTTTTTTTTTTTTTTTTTTTTTTTTTTTTTTTTTTATGCTTCTACCTCCAACATGATCGGAGCCTATGTTTGCTAATCTAGATTTTTCACATTCATTCTAGTTCTCGCTTGTATGCCTCTCGTACTTTTATTCTGCATTCTTGTTCTTTCTAACATTCATCATCATTTGTACTTTTATGGGTGGGATTCCCAACTATCAAACTACTATCTATTTTATCTAATTATATTTCTTCTATTTTTCTATTTTTATCTTTATTTTCGGGTGCATTGGGACAAATCAGGAAGACAGTTATTTATTTTTCAAAATTTCTCTACAAACAATTATAATTATCTACGCTTACATCTATTTTACATTTATACCATACTTATTTTACTTAGCCTACATTATATTACCAACAACTTGGGTTTATTATTTCTGTACTTATTCTAGCCTTACAGAAGTTGGGGAGTGGGGAACAGTTTTGTGGGTTTACTTATATTAACACTTATATTTACTTATTCTATTTTACAGTAACATTGTAATTATTCTATTTCTTCTTTAACTAATTAACATTTTTTATTTCTATGCTAAACTATAATATACTATACTATATTAAGATAGCATATTTGCTTATGCGGTTTTGTTTCGATCTATAACTTTTTTAACAATATATTTACAGTAATCCATGAAAATTTCGGCATTTTTACTTTTTATTACTATTTTTGCGTTCTCCTTTGACATGTTTATGCCCAGTATGTTCTCGGCGTTAAACCGGTGGTTTGCAAATTGCGGGCAGTCAAATAAAATATGTGGGACTGTTTCGCTGACGTCCGGGTCGCAGATGCACGATGGACTCTCCTTGCACTTGAAGCGGTGCAAGTACTCGGAGAATCCACCGTGCCCCGTCATTATCTGCGTTATTATACTATTGGTACCTATCTTGCGAACAACACCGTATGCCGTCCGCACATCCGGTAGGAATAATTTTGTAACGGATGCGGTGCTACCGGCACTGTATCTACGGTCCCAATCATCAAGCGTTGCCATGCGAATAGTTCGCCTGACGAATGAGATCGGGCACAGATCGTAGTCGGGCTTCCTTTTCATTCCCCCAGCGGCTTCTTTTGCTAACTGGTCGGCTCTTTCATTTCCCAGTAGCCCCATGTGAGCTTTAATCCAAAACAAGTTTACTAACTTGTTTTGGTGAGATGCAGATCTTAAATGATCCCTAGCTTCTACTGCCAAGGGGTGGAGCGAACCGGGATTTGTAATCGTTTGAAGAGCCGCCATTGAGTCGCTGTAAACCCCGAAAGAGGACGCCTTCACCTTTGCTATTTCGCGGGTCGCCCTTGCTAATGCCAGGAGTTCAGCCTGGTAAACCGTGCAGTAGTTCGGCAGTGCAAGTTTGAGGGCTCTGGTCTCAGCGTCATTTTTCCATATGGACAGTGCAGCGCCGACCCCTCCTCCAATTTTGCTTCCGTCCGTGAAAATGCGGACGTCGAAATTGCTGTTGTTATTCAACTGCTCTTGGTTTACCAGGCTGTCGAATGACAAGATATCGCGCGTCGCAGGGTGAGGAGACTCCACTGCAGCGGCCATTCGCTCGATCTCCCTGTCCCCCAGTGAGGTCTGGGGCACTCCCCTCTTGGCTTCGTACAATGATGCCGCCTCACCAACTCGGAGGTCCAAGGGGAGCACTCCAGACAGCACCAGTGCTGAGTTTAGGGAGACCGTCCGATATGCCTTGCACATCTTCTGGGCGATTCCTCGTTGTACAGTCCCGAGTTGTTTAATAATACCCAACTTTTTCGCAGCTGGTGCCCAGACGCTAGCAGCGTAGAGAATTATGGGCTCTACGGTCGCCACATATATAATCCGTATAACTTCCGGATGTAACCCCCAACTGACTTTAGCAGCTCTACACAGCTGTTTGTAGATCGCGATTGCTTTTCTACAGACAAGTGAAACGTGGGTGTTGAAGGTCAATTTTTCGTCGATGGTTACACCCAGAAGCTTTATTTCTTTTGACATGCCAATGTCGATCCCCCCCATGCTCAGACGTGGTGTGTCGTATTTGAGTTTCTTCGTTATGACCATAGCTGTTGTCTTGTGTGGCGCAAATTTAAGTTTATTCTTGACACCCCACGCTAGAACATGGCCGAGAGCGGCATTGGCACATTCTTCCACCACTTGCGCGGTATCTCCGTCGAAAGCCAGGAGAATATCGTCCGCGAACGCCTGGACATAAATCCCTTTCTTTTCTATCTCTTTTAGGAGGGGATCTAGTATTACGTTCCATAGGATTGGGCCACCGATTGAGCCTTGGACACAACCCTTGTTAGTGCCTTTGCTGAAAACCTCCCCGCCGTACCTGACTGAGACTTTTCGGTCACTGAGGTAGCTGTCTATGACCCGCCTAAGGTTAATTGGACACTTTTCCTCCGCCAGACGGACCCTTATCGCTGGCCACCAGGCACTATCAAAGGCTCCCTCTATGTCCAATGATACAAGTGTAACTATTCTTTTTTGATCTAGTTTTTTATGAATGTGATTCATAAGATCATAGAGGGAGTCTTCGGTGCTCTTCTGTGGCATGAATCCGTACTGACGGGTGCTCATCCTTGGTAGAAGATGGAACTTTAGGCGGGCCACCAGCATCTTCTCGAAAATCTTTCCCAATATAGGTAACAGTCCGATCGGCCTGTATGATTTGGGAGTCGAGTATTTTTCTTTTCCAGGCTTCCTCAAAATCACAACGGTTGCCTCTTTCCAGGCCGTGGGGAAGTGATGAAGTTCCAAGCACTTGTTTAGCAACTTTAAGAAAAGATCTGGGTCATTCTCCACAGCGTGACTGCAAATGTCGGCGGTAAAGCCGTCAGAGCCCGGTGCCTTTTTCGGATTAAACGACTTCATCGAGATTTCCAGTTCCGCCATCGTAAACGGTGGGTCGCAAGAATCATCTTGTTCGCCAGAGTTTACGCTATTGGCCTTAAGCCGGATGGATTGATGGTAAGCGTTGTCGCACTCCGAGCGGTCTTCTGGATAAAAAGTCTCCGCTAGCAACTTCACGGAGTCCCTCGCATCCAGCACGTCCCCGTCCCTTTCCAGTGGTAGGTCTTCCTCTCTACGCTGCGTCCTACCTATCACCCTGTATATCCCCTCCCACACCCCCTCCCTATCCTGCTTCCCACAGAATTCCTTCCAACTCTCGATCTGAGCTTTGGCTTCTTCTAACTCATACTCTTCTTTCTTTTTCAGGTACTCTTCCGTGACCTTCGACCTTCGGACTTTGGCGGCACTGCGGATTCTACGCTTCAGGGTAGCGACAGTCTTCTTCATCTCGACGATTCTCTCGGACCACCACGGCAAGGTAAGTTCGTCTTTAACCTTTTTAATTGGTATTGATTCCATGCATGCTTGACCTATAGCTTTTGTGAGGTTGTCTGTTGCAGTTTCAATTTCTTCTATGTTCTTGATTTTATCAACCTCAGCTGCTGTGAATTTAACATCTGTTTTCAACTGGCCAAATTTCTTATGAAATTCGGACCAGTTTGCTTTTTTAGTGTTAAATTTCCTCGTGGTTCGCTCAACTTTGATGCCCTTAGATCTTCGCAAGAGGATTTTAAATGTGAGGCTGTTGTGGTCCGAGCTCGTTAGTTCTTCGTCTACCCTCCAATCGTCTATCATGTCCAGTATGTCATTGGAACACGCAGTGATATCCACGTGACTACTGTAACGCTTTCCTCCTCGGATTGTGTCGAAGGTCGGAATTTCCCCTCTGTTGAGTATGTTTAGGTTTAGTTCGCCAAGAGTTCCTACGACCTCTTCCCCCCTAAGGTCGGCCGTCGGGCTGCCCCACCATATGCTTTTGGCATTGGCATCCCCTCCAACGATCAGATTTTTGGGCGCGACTACTCTCTCTATTTGTTTAAGATGTTCCAAATAGTGATCAATGGGCTGGTCTGGCTCGAAATAAAAAGAGACAAGCGTGACCTCCCAGGCACTGGTCAGGATTCCCACCACTACAATGTTATTGGTGGTGAGTTTTGGGTACTGTTTTACTATGAGATCATTGTTAAAGACGGCTATTGCTGCCTTGACAGTCCCTTCTCCTATTTCAGTGTTCTGGAAGATTCTAACGCCCCTGTGACTCTTCATTACTTTCGGTGCGCCCACGTACGGTTCCTGCAGAAGTGCCACCGCTGTTCCACGCTCCGTGGCTTCCATTAGAAGCTCGTTGGTTGCTAATTTCTTGCGTTGGAGGTTTGCCTGTATGACTCCGTAGGGGGTATTTTCTATTGCGGTGCCTTTAGCAATACGCCACGGTAGATCTGGCTATACCATCCCATTTAGTTCGAACTGGGCAGTCATGGCTAAAAGCATTGTGTTGCGTGCCGTGTTCAATTTTGGCTTTCATACAGTTTCGGCAAGCTGGTGGTGAGCCCGACAGCCAGTCCGGACATTCAGATCGCATGTGGGGGCCACCACAGTGGCCACACAGGTCAGCAGGCTCTTTACAGAACCGCTTTCCGTGTCCAAAACCTAGACAGCGAGTGCATTGGACCAACGGGGTCTGGTCTTCGACCCTGATGCGCTGGAGATCTATGTGAACAGTCCCGATCTCCACCGCTCCACGCTGACAATAATGTGGCCAATGTGAGGGTTCCTTGTCTTTCTTCTGTACCTTATCTCTACCCTGTTTTCCTCAGTGTCGAGGCCATCAAAAACACCCTGGTTTTGATTTCGTAACGCCTTAAGGACGTCTTCGTCAGTATTAACTACTAAGACGTTCCTAAGGATCAAAAGCGGGTCCTTGTTTTTGACTTCCTCGACAGTGAGGTCAACTCCTTCTTTTTCAAGTCGGTCTTTAATTTTGCCTCTTTCTTCTTCGGTCTGTAAGCCTATTATTATTTTCCTATCCTTGGCTTTTCTTACCTTTTCCACTTTTATCCAACCATCCTTTGCATTGACAGCTTTCCTTACTTTGTTGAGAACTTCATCGCCTGTTTCAGTGTCATCTTTGGATGTGACCACAACTGAGTGCAAGGTACTGCGCTTTGACAGTGACGTTACACCTCGGTTTGCGGCCACGGTCGCATAGGTTTGTCCCTGGGCAAGGAGCTCCCTTTGGCTTTCTATTACTTCCTTCAGTTCTTCAATTTTCTTGTTGTTCTCTACAAGAAGGTTTGTCTGCAGTTCTATGTTTCGCAGGATCTTACTGGTTTCGGTATTTTCTGGAGAAGTTAAGGTGACTGACTCTATTTCCTTCAGTAAGGGCCCTTCCCTGGTCGTGCTTTGTTTAGTTTGTTTTAGCTCCGACTCAATTTCCTTAACGATTTTATACAGCCGGTCAATAGCTTCAAATACAACTGTCTTAATCTCATTTTTAGTATTCCTGGAGCTGTTCAGGTTCTGCTTTGCTTTGTGAAGGCAGGCTAGTGCCTCTGCAGAACGGTTCGCATATTTTGTTTTTAGCGGCGAAATCGTTTCGATAGTCTTTTTGACTTTTGTCACAGTTTTGCTCCCCTGTGTTAGGAAAGTCTTATTTTTAATTTCTGCAGGGCCAGCCTGCGGCGTCTTTTGAGTTGAAGAGGGGGTGGGGCTGCTATTTGCGGCTTCCCACTCTCCTACGCTCCGTCTAACGTTAGTAGGAGCGGCTGCTCCAGGTTTTGTCGGCGATTGTACGCCGTCGGCCACCTTTACCGGTGATCTAAGCATGTTTGGAGGTATGCGTCAAATAAACAGCGTCAATAAGGACGGAGTAAAATAATAAAACGAAACAAAATGTAAAACAAAACCGCATATACAATCTTAAAAACTAAGGTACAGTTACAACAAAAGTTGTAATCCTGTCTCTAAAAATACTCTACCCAGACTCAAAAGTTGTTTGGGTAGTGGTCAAGAGCTCTATACAGGCTCTCAGTTAAGTTTAAGTCGTCAGAGATAATTTTCGACTTTTTCGCAAAAGTGGCTCTATGTAGAGTCAAACTGACGAGACCACTGGGTAGAGCCCACCGAGCCCGTTCCAACGACCCCAAACTCGACGCACCTAGCCCAAGGGGTTTTGGAGCAATCGGAGTCTAAAGTTTCTGGTTTATAACCAAGATGGCGGCCGAAGGATGGTTAAAGCTGGTTAACTCCACAACCGCCCGACCGAGTTTCGTCGTGTTTGGGTTCGCTTTACCGAGCTCGACGAGATCTAGAGAATGGTGTGGTTTTCAGGCTGAAAAAATTTATGACCCTGAAAACGCCTGAAAGCTGGCCTATTCAAGGAAGAGTTGCCAGCCGAGTCTTACAAAGAAAACTACGTCGCTCTACGACCCCCCGTTGTGGAGATATGGGTGTTTAAAATTTAACAAGATGGCGGCACAGCTGTCAAAGTCTGACTTTGATATGCGATATCTCTACTTTGGATTGTCGTAGAACCTCGGAGTTTGGGCTCTTCTGGCTTGTCCCGATCCCAACTTTCATGCAAGGTGACTTTCAGGCGACCAAAAATTTTCAGCCTGAAATCACTCGAAACCTATTGTACCCGACAGAGTTTATTCCCCTGATCAACAATCCAAAAACCGCAGCTCTCTACGACCGCCGATTCCGGAGCTGCGTTGGGTCAAAGTTTTCCAAGATGGCCGCCCAGCTGTCAAAAGCTAACTTAAAATAGTTATAACTCCGCAACTATCCATCGGAGAGAGATGCGGTTTGGAATGTGGAGAATGCCCCGACTTTCCCTATACGCTGAAAGTGGTTTCAGAGCTGAAAAATTCGAGGCCTGAAAAACGCCTGAAAACCGGATGAATGCAATTCTGCAAGTCTCCCACTTAGAAATGTGCAAATCCGGGTCTTCTACGTCCAGTAACTTCGGAGATATTAGAACTTTAATGTTGTAACCACAAAAACCAAAAAGGCTGAAAAAGCTATTTTCGTCAATTCCGAAGTTACTAGGGTCAACTTTGGGCTTAATCTATTCACAAAACACATTAGAAAGTCACTCCTGTGGTCAAAAATCAATTATTTCTATTAAATCTAATTATATTTTGAAAAATGCTTAAAAAATCGATAACTTTGTAACCGTTAGTCGGAAAATTTTGGAAAAAATGTTTAAATTATGGGCTAATTATATACTAACTACTTATAAACTAAAAATGTACAATTTTCTAAATTTACTGTAAAATTTTTTAATTTATATGGTTTTTATGGTTTTTTAATTACTACGTTAAAACTAATTAATCTAAAAATCTGGATTTTTCTGTGTGTCTTCTTCCAGTGAGCGCGCAAAAGATAGCAGTTGAAGATTTGCAAAATTTCAGTTTCTTCAGGAGTTATATCAGTACAAAGTTTGAGTTTTTAAATGGTTATAAAAACAAAAGTGATTGATTTAAAATTCTACTACTTGCAGATTTCGTCCCCTCCCATAAGGTTCTTCCGTGTTGCAAGATTTCAGGCCGCTACAATGTCTCGTTCGGGTTTTTCAGGCCACGTGGTTTTCGGTATTTCCTGAATAACTCCGAGAATCTTGACTTCAGGCAAATGGAGTGTGGTCCGAAACAGAGGTGGCGTTTTTCCGCTGTATTTTTCAAAAGAAAACCATATGGTTGTCGATCTTGTTTCGCCGCAAATACGTCAAAAAGGGTCAGCTTCAAAAACTTAACCTCTAAAAAGAGGGTTTTTCATCACTTTTCACAACACAGCACTGTAATCCGGGTTGATTTATCAAAATCCGAGCACTTTTGACCTGTTTTTTGAATTTTTAACTGCGGAGCGGCTTTTAAAATGATCCGACCACCACGGAGGCTGGGGGGGAACTGGGTTAGGTTAGGTTAGGTTTTTTTTTTTTTTTTTTTTTTTTTTTTTTTTTTAAATCTACCTCCTCTGACATAATATCAGAGCCTATGTTATCTTATGCTACTCTTTCATTCCAGTTCTATCAATTATTCCTCTCGCACTTTTATTCCACATACTGTATCTTTCTATCTTACTTTCTCTTTCATACTTTTCCGGTGGGATTCCGGTCTTAATCTTCTTTCTATTCTATCTACTCTACTTATTTTATTTCTTTATTTTGGGTATCGGGTTACAACACACGGTTTCTTTATTAAATTAATGGACAGCCATTTGGCAGCAATTTTTATTCTTATGTTCTAGTTTACATCTGTTTCTTATTTTTATCTTATCACTATGCTTATCAATATACTTAGTTTTAATACAATTTTTATACAATGAATGGGAATTCGGGTTTACACTACCCACTGTTTTCTTGACTTTATTTTTGCCCAGTATTCTTACACGCAATATTCTTACATACTATTCGGTTAAGGTTCTATACATCTTATTTCTACTTAGGCTAAGCTTACACTTCTTTTAATTCTTATATCCTTATAGTTATTGCGTATGATGTACAATATATATAACATAATATATGGTCATCATACTATTATCACTTGTTTCTCTTTACGACTGTTTCTACTATTTTAAGACAATAGTCCATGAAGTCCTTTCTACGTTTTTTGTCCATCATAATTAATTTTATGTTTTCTACTGTCAGTTTCGTATCCAGTATCTGTTCAATCATATACCTTTCGTATCCAAACACTGGGCACTCCAGGATAATATGGGGAACGGACTCCTTTTCACACGGGTCACAAGTGCATGAGGCACTCTCCTTGCACTTAAAGCGGCTTAAGTATTCAGAGAATCCCCCATGGCCGGTCAGCAATTGCGTGCTCAAACATGTCGGCTCGAATTTACGGATCACGCCGTACGCGGCCACCACATCCGGAAAGAAGAGTTTCGTGACTCCGGCTACTTCACCAGACTTGTATCTCGCATCCCATTCGCGAATCGACTCCAGTCTGAGCTGTCGCTTCGCAAATGAGACAGGAAATAAGTCGTAGTCTGGTCTTCTCTTTCTTGATGCTGCAGCGGCTTCTTTGGCAAGCTGATCTGCCCTTTCGTTACCCTCCAATCCAGCGTGTGCTTTTATCCAGAACAGAGATACTACTTTGTTCTGTCGAGATATTTCTGAAAGGTTCTCGCGGGTTTCTACTGCTAGTGGATGGAGGGAGCCGAGGTTAGCGATCGTCTGTAATGCTGCCATTGAGTCGCTGTAAATCCCGAATGTGGGTGCCCCGTGTGCCCTGATCCGCCTCGTGGCTTCGCAGACGGCCAGCAGTTCCGCTTGGTACACTGTGCAGTAAGACGGCAAGCAAAGTTTGACGGTCCGAGTTTCCTCTTCGCCCTCCCAAAAGGACAGCGCTGCGCCGACTCTTCCTCCAACCTTGCTGCCATCTGTGAAGATTCTTACTGCACAGTCACCATTCGCGTCTACGTCGTTTTGGTCTCTGAGACATGTCAGCTCAAGGTCCACTACCGTTGCAGGGTGTGGCGCTTCTGTTGCTGGCATTGGTCGCTCGATCTCCCTATCCCCCAGTCCCGGCAGGGCCGCCCCCTTCCTGATCCTGTATAGCGAGGCTACCTCGCGTACACGAAGATCAAGCGGGAGCACCCCTGCAAGCACCATTGCTGAGTTCAGGGAGACCGTGCGATAAGCCTTGCACATTTTTTGAGCGAAGCCCCTCTGCAAAGTTCCGAGCTGTTTTTGCACCCCTATTTTCTCTGCTGCCGGTGCCCAGACGCTTGCCGCATACAATATGATGGGTTCGATGGTCGCTGTGTAAATTGTACGTATCACTTCAGGGTTTAGGCCCCAACTTGCTTTCGCTGCTCTAGCGAGCTGTTGGTAGATGTTGATGGCCTTCCTGCAAACGTTTGACACGTGTGCCTTAAATGTGAGCTTCGCGTCAAACGTGACGCCCAACATCTTAATTTCTTTCGACATGCCAATGTCCACCCCTCCCATGCTCAAATGTGGAGTGTCGAATTTAAGCTTGCGCGTGATCACCATTGCGTTTGTCTTATGGGGCGCGAATTTGAGCTTATTTTCAACACCCCACACTCGAACAAGCTCGAGAGCGGCATTGGCGTGTCTTTGCACTTCTTGTGCAGTCTGACCATCAAACACCATGACGACGTCGTCGGCAAACGCCTGCACGTAGTGACCTGCGGATTCAAGGGTATTCAGCAGGGGATCCAGCAGCACGTTCCACAGGATAGGCCCACCAATAGATCCTTGGACGCACCCTTTGTTGGTCGCCTTGGTGTAAGTTTCCCCGTTGTATCTCACCGTGACCCTCCTCTGGTCAAGGTAACTGTCGAACACTTTCCGGATGTTTAATGGACAGTTCGCATTCGCCAGTTGGAGCCTAATCGCTGGCCACCATGCGCTGTCAAAGGCGCCCTCTATATCCAAAGACACGACAGTTATAATTTTCTTTTCATCCAGCTTCTGTTTAACGTGTTGCATAAATTTATAGAGGGCGTCTTCGCAGCTCTTTTGGGGCATGAATCCAAACTGTTTGGGGTTTAACTTCGGTAGAAGGTGGTGCTTTAGTCTGGCGACCAACATTTTCTCGTACACTTTGCCTAGTACCGGTAAGAGTCCTATAGGGCGGTATGATTTGGGAGTGGTGTACGATTCCTTTCCTGGTTTCCTCAACACTATCACCGTGGCTTCCTTCCAGATTATTGGGAAATAATGGAGCTCTAGACATTTGTTGAGTATTTCCAGGAAAAGTTTTGGGTCCCTCTTTATGGCATGACTGCAAATGTCGGCAGTGAATCCGTCAGCACCGGGCGCTTTCTTCGGATTTAACGAATCCAGAGCGGTGAGCATTTCCGTTGTTGTGAACGGAGGATCGTTCTGTCCCTCAGGTTGTTGTAAGTTCACGACTGATGCTCGGTCCCTTATTTCCTGATGCATCCGATTATCGTTCTCCCTTTGGTCTTCCGGGTAGAACGATTTCGCTAACAACTCTACCGAATCCTTTGCATCCAGAGTGATGCCGCCTTCTTCCAAGGGTATGTCCTCCTCCCTTTTTGCCGTTCTCCCTATTACTCGGTAGATACCCTCCCATAAGCTCTCTTTGTCCTGTTTGCCGCAAAATTCTTTCCAGCTTCCGATCAGGGCCTCCATAGCTCTAGTCTCGTACTCATCTCTGGCGATTTTATAAGAGTCCACTACACTTTGTCTGCGAATCGGTGCGGCGTTCTTGATTCTGCGTTTCCTAGTGGTGACTTCCTGCTTCATCTTCGCGAGCTCCTCTGACCACCATGGCAGGGTAAGTGTCTCTGTGTTTTTCTTTAATGGGATTGATACTTTGCTAGATTCTGTGATCGCTTTACTATAGTTTTTTATAAATGATTCCAATTTTTCGACGGAATTGATGGTTCTAATTTCCTCTATTTCTAAACTGTACTCTGATTTTAATTCATCAAATTTTTCATGAAAAGTTTCCCAATTTGCCTTCTTTGTGTTATAAATTCTAGTGGTTCTTTTGACACTTACCCCAACCGACTTTTTAAGCTTGATATTAAAGCTAATACCACTGTGGTCAGCGCTCGTAAGATTAACAATAACTTTCCAGTCCTCCACTAGGTGCAGCATATCAATAGTGCAGGCCGTCACGTCAACAAAACTGGTGTAGCGTTTTCCGCCACGAATGGTGTCAAAGGTAGGGGTGTCACCTTTGTTGAGGATATGGAGGTCCCTCTCATGAAGCGTACCAGCCATCTCGTCCCCCCTGTGATCGATCTCAGGGCTTCCCCACCAGGTGCTCTTAGCGTTGGAGTCACCTCCGATGATGAGCCTCCGTGTTTTGGCTGTTGCAATCTTCTTAACGTGATCCAGGTAAGGATCCATGGGTAGGTCGGGTTCGAAGTAATACGAAGCCACAGTTATGTGCCATTCTTTGGTGCTCACGCTCACCACTACGATGTTGTTTGTGGTGAGCTCCGGGTGTTGAGTGACGTCAAGTTCAGGGTCAAACACAGCGATGGCTGCCTTGGACTTTCCTCCTCCGGTGTTTTGGAATATCCTAGCACCGCGGTATGACTTCATATTATCCGACCCACCCACGTAAGGCTCCTGGATCAACGCTATTGCAGCCTTTCTTTCAGCAGCTTCCATCATTAGTTCTTCGGTCGCTAGCTTCTTGCGCTGGAGGTTACATTGGAGCACCCGGTACATGTGCTTGTCCTCTTGGACGCCCTTAGCAGTACGCTATAGACATCCGAGCTATGGCGTCGCGCTTTTTCCTTATGGGGCATTCCTGGCTAAAAGCGTTGTGGTCAGTGCGATCAAGCTTGGCCGCTGTGCAGTTTCTGCAAGAGGGTACACCTCCTGCAAGCCACTCTGGGCATTGCGCCCTAAGGTGCGGGTCTCCGCAGTGGCTACAGAGGTCTGCTGGATCTGTGCAGAACCTCTTACTATGGCCATATCCAAGGCATCGCGAGCACTGTACCAGCGGTGACTGGTCCTGCACCCGGATGCGTTGTAGGTCTATGTAAACCGCTCCAGCGTCGATCGACCTTCTCCAAATAGCCGGAGAAACACTTAGAACGATATGACTGGTATGTGGATTGCGGGCTTTCCTTTTGTATTTTATTTCTACTCGGTCTTCGTTCTCCTTTAACTCGTGGAAGATGCCCCTGTTTTGATTCCTGAAGGCCCTAAGGATATCCTCATCAGTATTGACTGCCAAGACATCGGCGAGCTTCAGGAGTGGGTCTCTGTTTGTAACCTCTTCCACGAGCAGGTTTTTCCCCGATTTCTCCAGTCTTTGTTTGACTCTCTGCCTGTCCTCTTCTGTGTTGCAGCTCATAATAACCTTACGGTCTTTTCCCTTGCGAGTCCTCTCCACCTTGATCCATCCCTCTTTGGCATTTACAGCCTCTCTCACCTTTGTAAGCACGTGGTCTCCTGTATCTTTTTCGTCCTGAGACGTGACGACCACTGAGTGCAGTGCTTTCTGCGGAGGTAGGTGCAAGGTGGAGCGGACTGCCGTCCTTTCAGCATATGTTGGCGAGTCAAGGACCTGCTTATGCTGCTCTTCCATTTTTTCCCTCAGGTCATCCAATTTTTTGCCGTTTTCAAGGAGTAACCGGCTCTGCTCTTCTAATTGGCCGATAATCCGACTATGGGCTTCAGGGATCTCTTGTTCGGGTTTCTCTTTTGGTATCATTGGAGTTTTTCCCGATGTAGATGTTTCCCCGGTCTTTTGAAGCCTTTTAATTTCGGCGTCTGCATCCTTTATAATTTGAAACAGTTTGTCTATTGCCTCCAGCGCATTAGCCTTTATGTCAGTTTTTAAGTTCCGTGAATTATTTATGTTTGTTTTGGCCTTTATTACATTTTGTTTGGCTTCTGCTAGGCGAGTCAAACGGGTAGGCAGAACCTGCCTTGGTAAAATTTGGGCCTCTGTCATGACAGAAGTTGGAGTCAGGTGGTGTGATGCTGACACCGCGGCTTCCAAGTTCTCGACGCTTCGTCTGACATTGGACGAGAGTGTTTGTGTCCCTGGTGGAGATGTTACGGATGGAAGCGTCTGAGTCCGAGGGGGAGATTTCTGTTTCTCCTTTCCTTCTAAGGGTTTCGCTGGAGTTCTGGCGAACATTGTCAGAGGAGTGCGTCAGGTAAGGATGTAGATATAAAGTAGCACAATAGTGTCTATGTCGATTGTGGTCTGCACACAGTGTAAAGATGTGTGCAGTCAAATAAAATAAACTAACTAACAAAACAATTGAACATATAGAACTAGAAAAATATACTAGTTAACAGTCGTAAAGAGAACTCAACTCAAATGCCCTTAGTATTTCTTTTGTTCGATTTTAATTGTTTTTGTTTTGCAATGTCTATTTTGTGGCTTTACATTGTGATATCTACACCATATATACTCAATATATAACTAAATATCAAATAACAACAATTTATCAAAATTACTTGCCAAACAAAACGAACAAAAGTGACACTTACAAACCGAGTTTACAATGGTTTCCACACAAACCAACGACTCCACTAGAGCTGACCCCTGATCCAGCATAACTCCAGCCATTTTCTCATGAGAATGACTGAAGTTATCATTCTTCATGAGGCCAGCCCCAGTCTGTGCCGAATTCTTGGTATCATTGTACATGGAAGTGGGCGCACCGACAACTTTAGCAATACGCTATGGTTGCTCGCGCAAATGCGTCCCACTTCCTACGTATCGGGCAATCGTTACTGAATGCGTTGTGTCGGTGCTCCCCAAGCTTGGCTCTGGTGCAGTTAACGCACACCGCTGCTTCGCCGATCTGGTTGCTCGGGCAGTCCACCCTGAGGTGCTGCCCGCCGCAGTGGCTGCATAGATCGGCTGGCTCCGTGCACAGGCGTTTGCCGTGCCCGTATGCCAAGCAACGGGTGCACTGCACCAGAGGCGTCTGGTCTTCGACGCGCACTCTCTGGAGGTCAATCCGAAGCTTGCCTCCTTCGAGTGCCCTCTTCCAGACAACTGGGGTGACACCGAGCACAACGCTATTCACGTGCGGGTTTCGTGACTTTTTGCGAAATTTCACACTCATTTTGAGTTCCCCGTCCCCGAGGCCGTCAAAGATCTCCCGGTTCTGGTTCTTAAGGGCTCTCAATACTTCCTCGTCACTGTGCACTGATAGCACGTCCCTAAGAACCAGAAGCGGGTCCCGATTCTTTACCGCCTCGACGACGAGGTTCTCTCCGGCCGATTCAAGTCGATTTTTCAGTTTTTCTCTCTCCTCCTTCGTCGCGCACCCCATGATGACCTTTTGGTCCTTGGCCTTACGGACCCTCTCTACACGCACCCAGCCCTCCTTCGCATCCACCGCTTTTCGCACTCTTTCGAGAACTTCGGCCCCCGTATCCATCTCATGTGTGGAAGAAACCACCACGGAGTGCAGCGTCGTCCGCAGCGGGGCCTGTGCACCGGTGTGGGTCTTGTTGACGGCCGCTACACCCGCGTAAGTGGTCTCCTCCACACTTTCCCTGCTTGCCAGACTATCTCGGAGCTTTTCCACCCTCTCGGTGTTCTCCTTTACGATCGAAATGTGCTCCTTGAGGGTGGTAATGAGCTCAGTCTGGCTCGCAAGACTCTCGGAGATGGACGGGGGACAGAAGTCAGCAGTGGGCGCGTGTTCCGGCACGGCTACAGGTGCGGCAGAGGCCTTGTCGCGCTCGGACTCCTTGACCAGCTCATAGAGCCTGTTTATGGCTTCGAGCACGGCAGTCTTTATTTCGGCCTTGAGGTTGCGAGAGTTGCCCAAATTAAGCTTTGCCTTATTTAGGCAAGCTCTCGCTTCCTCAATGCGACTGCGGCACTTCGCCTCAGGCTTTTTGAGCGGTCTTGAGGCATCAATAGCAGCTCGGCGCGTCCCCGGAGTGGCAGCGCCCCCCTGTGACGCAGAAGGAGTCTCGTCTCCGAAGGAGATTCTCCTCCTCGCGGCCACAGGCGAAGGCACCACTTTCTCCGCCGATCGCGGCGAGCCACTAGAGCTAGGAGCCCTCACGGTGCTGGATGGGGTGCGGAACATTTTCAGGTGTAGGAGCAGGTGTTATCAGAACTGACTCCTGTAAAGAGGGAGTCAGAGCGATATCTACTCGGGAGGAGAGACGTATAAGGTTGGACACTGGACTAAACTGTGTCCCTGTAAAGGGGGGCACACAGAAAATAATAAATAATAATCAAATAAAAAGTAAATATGGTATTAAATAATTACAATAATATGTCAACGCTTGTACGAGCCTTTGCAGACTCGGTCAAATATGGTAAAAATAAGTCAAAAATCCCTAAAAACAACAAAAATCCCTTACAAAAGTAAATCCTTACAATTTGCAAAAATAAAAATTTTGCCTAAAATCCCCACGTCTACCTTCCTATATACCAGAGGGCGGGTGGGTGGGCAAAATTTTTTCGAGCTAGGGGCGCGTGCGAGGTGTCCAGAGACGCGTCTCCGCGCGGGCTAGCGATATATGGAATACAACGTGGTAGGTGCCGAACAAAAATTTTGACTTTTGGTCAAAAAACCAGTTTTCGAAAGAAAAAATTTTGATTTTCACCCCACAACCTGGAGACCGGGACACGGAACGCGGACCAGAATTCAGGGAAGAAGGGTGAGTACTATTACAACTATAATCTAATTTAAAATGTGAAGGAAAATTTGGAAAAATATTTAATTTTGAGGAATATCTCTGGAATTTAGGGATGAAGTCCAGACGCGCGTGTAAAATGCGCGCGTTATGGTCAGTACGTAGGCGGAGGCCTAGTTATGTCTAAAAACACCGAAAACAGATTGAAAATCGCACGTCTGGAACAGAAAATATCGATGTTTTACTTTTTAACAAGCTTCCTAAGGTAGATTTTGGTACTTACAGAGATGTATGAAAATGACTATTTTTAAGAAAAATGTATGTTTTATTCGGGCTAGGGGCACGGGCGAGGGGTCCAGAGACGCGTCTCCGCGCGGGCTAGCGATATATGGAATAAAACGTGGTAGGTGCCGAACAAAAATTTTGACTTTTGGTCAAAAAACCAGTTTTCGAAAGAAAAAATTTTGATTTTCACCCCACAACCTGGAGACCGGGACACGGAACGCGGACCAGAATTCAGGGAAGAAGGGTGAGTACTATTACAACTATAATCTAATTTAAAATGTGAAGGAAAATTTGGAAAAATATTTAATTTTGAGGAATATCTCTGGAATTTAGGGATGAAGTCCAGACGCGCGTGTAAAATGCGCGCGTTATGGTCAGTACGTAGGCGGAGGCCTAGTTATGTCTAAAAACACCGAAAACAGATTGAAAATCGCACGTCTGGAACAGAAAATATCGATGGGTTAGGTTAGGTTTTTTTTTTTTTTTTTTTTTTTTTTTGTTTGGGCAGGAGTGGGAAATCCCCGCGGACACCTCGACTATCTCACAGGAATTTCTCTTGTGAGACAGTCGAGGTAGTGCCGGACTCGAACCGGCTAAAAACCACTCCTGCCAAGCCAGTGTCCCTCTAACATGGTGATCAGAGCCCTTTACACCTTGCGTTTTGGCTTGTCTACGTTTCTAGGTGGCCGGAGAGACCACATGAATGCGTTTTGGTTTTGCATGATATTTAGTACCAATTTCTGTAACTCGTTCAAAAAATTCTTTTATTTTTATTTTACTTTACGTTCTACTATCTTGTTAAAGTGATAATTACTATTTTAAAACAATTACTAGTATAACACAATTTATTTTACTGTCCTTAAATTTATTGCTATAATCATATTTACATCTAATAATAACCCTTATATTTATGCCCATGCCTATTAAGATTTCTTGGTATGCTTTCTTTTGTTTCACTTTGACTTTTTGTTCTAATATCTATTTAATTTTTACTCGTATGATATCTCCAGTATATATTCAATATATAAATAAATATCATTATTATTTTTATATCTATGGTTTTTAATTTTTAAACATACTTCATAGAATGGGCTTATGTCTATCAAAGTATTGCCAATTTCGACACAGCTGGACATATTCACCAGGGCTGGCACCCGCTCCAGCATAATTTGAGCCAGTTTCTCATGAAACGGACTCAATTTAAATTTCCGCGTATTGCCAACGCTGGTGGTTGTCTCTATGCATCTGGTTTTCGGTTGGGCCGAATTGGTTTTACTTGTGTGCCTGGAAGTGGACGCATCGCCAACTTTAGCAGTAAGCTATCGAAGCTCTTGCGAATGCGTCCCACTTCTTTCGCACTGGGCATTCGTTGCTGAATGCGTTGTGCTCGGTGGCCCCTAGTTTTTCTCTGGTGCAGTTCACGCAAACCGCTGCTTTACCGATCTGTCTATCCGGGCAGTCTGCCCTGATGTGTGGCCCACCACAGTGGCTACACAGATCGGCTGGCTCCGTGCACAGGCGTTTCCCGTGCCCGTATGCCAAGCAGCGGGTGCACTGCACCAGAGGCGTCTGGTCCTCTACGCGAACTCGCTGGAGGTCGATGCGGAGTTTTCCCCCCTCAATCGCCCTCCTCCAGATCATAGGGGACACACCAAGCACAACGTGATTCGCATGCGGGTTTCGAGTTTTACGTCGGTACTTGATAACCATCCTCTGTTCCTTGTCGTCGAGCCCGTGAAATATTTCCCGGTTCTGATTCCTAAGGGCTCTCAGCACCTCTTCGTCACTGTGCATGAGTAGCACGTCCCTAAGAATCAGAAGCGGGTCCCGATTTTTCACGTCCTCGACGACGAGGTTCTCTCCGGCCTTCTCTAAACGCTTTTTTAATTTCCTCCTCTCCTCCGTCGTTGCGCACCCCATAATTACCTTTTGGTCCTTGGCCTTGCGGACCCTCTCGACGCGCACCCAACCCTCCTTCGCGTCCACTGCTTTCCTCACTCTCTCGAGTATTTCGTCTCCCGTATCCATCTCCTGGGTTGAGGAGACAACCACCGAGTGCAGCGTCGTTCGCTCCAGGGCCTGAACCCCGGTGTGACTCTTACTGACGCCCGCTACACTCGCGTAGGTTGTCTCCTCCACCCTTTCCCTGCTGGCCAGACTGTCTCGGAGTGCGTCGAGTTTCTCGGAGTTGTCTCTTAACTCCGAGATGTGCTCCTTTAAGCTGTTTAAGAGCTCAGTCTGGCCAGCAAGAACCTCGGTGGAAATAGGATGGGGACTACGATCCACAGTGGGCGCGGGTTCCGGTATGGCGACGGCTACGGAAGGGTCCTTATCTCGTTCGGACTCCTTGACCAGCTCATAGAGTCTGTTTATGGCTTCAAGCACCGCAGTCTTTATTTCGGCCTTGAGGTTGCGAGAGTTGCCTAGATTAAGCTTGGCCTTATTTAGGCAAGCTCTCGCCTCCTCGGTGCGACTGCGGCACTTAGCCTCAGGCTTTTTGAGCGGTCTCGAGGCATCGATAGCAGCTCGGCGCGTCGCCGGAGTGGCAGGGCCTCCCTGCGGCGCAGAAGGAGTCTCATCTCCGAAGGAGATTCTCCTCCTCGCGGCCACAGACGAAGGCGCCGCTTTCTCCGCCGATCGCGGCGAGCCACTAGAGCCTGGAGCCCTCACGGTGCTGGACGGGGTGCGAAACATCGTAAAGTTTTGGGAGCAGGTATTGTCAGAAAAGAACCCTGTAAAGAGGGGGACGGATCAACAATATCTGCTCGAGAGGAGAGGGTAAGAGCGGACACTGGGACTTATGTGACCCTGTAAAGGGGGGAACACAGTAAGTAATTAGTTACAAAATCAAATATATAGATACAAGAAAGTCATATAATTATAGTCGCCCTCTTAGGTACGACTGTCGCAACAAATAACTTAACGATAAATCTAAGACAATAAAATTTAAAAATCTAAAATAAATTATTTACACAGTCAAAATGGTTAAAAACGAGCTTTTCCCTTGTGAAATCCCTATCAATAGGCCTAAAATAACTTACAAGAATAAATTTAAAAAGAAAAAATTTTGCCGAAAATCCCACGTCTACCTTCCTATAACCCAGAGGGCGGGTGGGTGGGCAAAAATTTTTTCGTGCTAGGGGCGCGTGCGAGGTGTCCAGAGACGCGTCTCCGCGCGGGCTAGCGAATTATGGAATAAAACTTGGTAGGTGCCGAACAAAAATTTTGAGTTTTGGTCAAAAAACCAGTTTTCGAAAGAAAAAAAAAATTTGGAATTTCACCCCACAACCTGGAGACCGGGACACGGAACGTGGACCAGAATTCAGGGAAGAAGGGTGAGGACTATTGCAACTATAATCTAATTTAAAATGTAGAAGAAAATTTGGAAAAACAATTAATTTTAAGGGATTTCTCTGAAAATAAGGGATGAAGTCCAGACGCGGGTGTAAAGTGCGCGCGTTATGGTCAGAACACAGGCGGACGCCTATTTTTGTCTAAAAAAGCCGAAAACAGCTTCAAAATCGCACGTCTAGAATAGAAGATATCAACGTTTCAGTTTTATACTAGCTCCCTTAGGTAGATTTTAGGTACTTACAGAGATGTATGAAAAAACTATTTTTTAGAAAAATGTATGTTTTATTCGGGCTAGGGGCGCGTGCGAGGTGTCCAGAGACGCGTCTCCGCGCGGGCTAGCGAATTATGGAATAAAACTTGGTAGGTGCCGAACAAAAATTTTGAGTTTTGGTCAAAAAACCAGTTTTCGAAAGAAAAAAAAAATTTGGAATTTCACCCCACAACCTGGAGACCGGGACACGGAACGTGGACCAGAATTCAGGGAAGAAGGGTGAGGACTATTGCAACTATAATCTAATTTAAAATGTAGAAGAAAATTTGGAAAAACAATTAATTTTAAGGGATTTCTCTGAAAATAAGGGATGAAGTCCAGACGCGGGTGTAAAGTGCGCGCGTTATGGTCAGAACACAGGCGGACGCCTATTTTTGTCTAAAAAAGCCGAAAACAGCTTCAAAATCGCACGTCTAGAATAGAAGATATCAACGTTTCAGTTTTATACTAGCTCCCTTAGGTAGATTTTAGGTACTTACAGAGATGTATGAAAAAACTATTTTTTAGAAAAATGTATGTTTTATTCGGGCTAGGGGCGCGTGCGAGGTGTCCAGAGACGCGTCTCCGCGCGGGCTAGCGAATTATGGAATAAAACTTGGTAGGTGCCGAACAAAAATTTTGAGTTTTGGTCAAAAAACCAGTTTTCGAAAGAAAAAAAAAATTTGGAATTTCACCCCACAACCTGGAGACCGGGACACGGAACGTGGACCAGAATTCAGGGAAGAAGGGTGAGGACTATTGCAACTATAATCTAATTTAAAATGTAGAAGAAAATTTGGAAAAACAATTAATTTTAAGGGATTTCTCTGAAAATAAGGGATGAAGTCCAGACGCGGGTGTAAAGTGCGCGCGTTATGGTCAGAACACAGGCGGACGCCTATTTTTGTCTAAAAAAGCCGAAAACAGCTTCAAAATCGCACGTCTAGAATAGAAGATATCAACGTTTCAGTTTTATACTAGCTCCCTTAGGTAGATTTTAGGTACTTACAGAGATGTATGAAAAAACTATTTTTTAGAAAAATGTATGTTTTATTCGGGCTAGGGGCGCGTGCGAGGTGTCCAGAGACGCGTCTCCGCGCGGGCTAGCGAATTATGGAATAAAACTTGGTAGGTGCCGAACAAAAATTTTGAGTTTTGGTCAAAAAACCAGTTTTCGAAAGAAAAAAAAAATTTGGAATTTCACCCCACAACCTGGAGACCGGGACACGGAACGTGGACCAGAATTCAGGGAAGAAGGGTGAGGACTATTGCAACTATAATCTAATTTAAAATGTAGAAGAAAATTTGGAAAAACAATTAATTTTAAGGGATTTCTCTGAAAATAAGGGATGAAGTCCAGACGCGGGTGTAAAGTGCGCGCGTTATGGTCAGAACACAGGCGGACGCCTATTTTTGTCTAAAAAAGCCGAAAACAGCTTCAAAATCGCACGTCTAGAATAGAAGATATCAACGTTTCAGTTTTATACTAGCTCCCTTAGGTAGATTTTAGGTACTTACAGAGATGTATGAAAAAACTATTTTTTAGAAAAATGTATGTTTTATTCGGGCTAGGGGCGCGTGCGAGGTGTCCAGAGACGCGTCTCCGCGCGGGCTAGCGAATTATGGAATAAAACTTGGTAGGTGCCGAACAAAAATTTTGAGTTTTGGTCAAAAAACCAGTTTTCGAAAGAAAAAAAAAATTTGGAATTTCACCCCACAACCTGGAGACCGGGACACGGAACGTGGACCAGAATTCAGGGAAGAAGGGTGAGGACTATTGCAACTATAATCTAATTTAAAATGTAGAAGAAAATTTGGAAAAACAATTAATTTTAAGGGATTTCTCTGAAAATAAGGGATGAAGTCCAGACGCGGGTGTAAAGTGCGCGCGTTATGGTCAGAACACAGGCGGACGCCTATTTTTGTCTAAAAAAGCCGAAAACAGCTTCAAAATCGCACGTCTAGAATAGAAGATATCAACGTTTCAGTTTTATACTAGCTCCCTTAGGTAGATTTTAGGTACTTACAGAGATGTATGAAAAAACTATTTTTTAGAAAAATGTATGTTTTATTCGGGCTAGGGGCGCGTGCGAGGTGTCCAGAGACGCGTCTCCGCGCGGGCTAGCGAATTATGGAATAAAACTTGGTAGGTGCCGAACAAAAATTTTGAGTTTTGGTCAAAAAACCAGTTTTCGAAAGAAAAAAAAAATTTGGAATTTCACCCCACAACCTGGAGACCGGGACACGGAACGTGGACCAGAATTCAGGGAAGAAGGGTGAGGACTATTGCAACTATAATCTAATTTAAAATGTAGAAGAAAATTTGGAAAAACAATTAATTTTAAGGGATTTCTCTGAAAATAAGGGATGAAGTCCAGACGCGGGTGTAAAGTGCGCGCGTTATGGTCAGAACACAGGCGGACGCCTATTTTTGTCTAAAAAAGCCGAAAACAGCTTCAAAATCGCACGTCTAGAATAGAAGATATCAACGTTTCAGTTTTATACTAGCTCCCTTAGGTAGATTTTAGGTACTTACAGAGATGTATGAAAAAACTATTTTTTAGAAAAATGTATGTTTTATTCGGGCTAGGGGCGCGTGCGAGGTGTCCAGAGACGCGTCTCCGCGCGGGCTAGCGAATTATGGAATAAAACTTGGTAGGTGCCGAACAAAAATTTTGAGTTTTGGTCAAAAAACCAGTTTTCGAAAGAAAAAAAAAATTTGGAATTTCACCCCACAACCTGGAGACCGGGACACGGAACGTGGACCAGAATTCAGGGAAGAAGGGTGAGGACTATTGCAACTATAATCTAATTTAAAATGTAGAAGAAAATTTGGAAAAACAATTAATTTTAAGGGATTTCTCTGAAAATAAGGGATGAAGTCCAGACGCGGGTGTAAAGTGCGCGCGTTATGGTCAGAACACAGGCGGACGCCTATTTTTGTCTAAAAAAGCCGAAAACAGCTTCAAAATCGCACGTCTAGAATAGAAGATATCAACGTTTCAGTTTTATACTAGCTCCCTTAGGTAGATTTTAGGTACTTACAGAGATGTATGAAAAAACTATTTTTTAGAAAAATGTATGTTTTATTCGGGCTAGGGGCGCGTGCGAGGTGTCCAGAGACGCGTCTCCGCGCGGGCTAGCGAATTATGGAATAAAACTTGGTAGGTGCCGAACAAAAATTTTGAGTTTTGGTCAAAAAACCAGTTTTCGAAAGAAAAAAAAAATTTGGAATTTCACCCCACAACCTGGAGACCGGGACACGGAACGTGGACCAGAATTCAGGGAAGAAGGGTGAGGACTATTGCAACTATAATCTAATTTAAAATGTAGAAGAAAATTTGGAAAAACAATTAATTTTAAGGGATTTCTCTGAAAATAAGGGATGAAGTCCAGACGCGGGTGTAAAGTGCGCGCGTTATGGTCAGAACACAGGCGGACGCCTATTTTTGTCTAAAAAAGCCGAAAACAGCTTCAAAATCGCACGTCTAGAATAGAAGATATCAACGTTTCAGTTTTATACTAGCTCCCTTAGGTAGATTTTAGGTACTTACAGAGATGTATGAAAAAACTATTTTTTAGAAAAATGTATGTTTTATTCGGGCTAGGGGCGCGTGCGAGGTGTCCAGAGACGCGTCTCCGCGCGGGCTAGCGAATTATGGAATAAAACTTGGTAGGTGCCGAACAAAAATTTTGAGTTTTGGTCAAAAAACCAGTTTTCGAAAGAAAAAAAAAATTTGGAATTTCACCCCACAACCTGGAGACCGGGACACGGAACGTGGACCAGAATTCAGGGAAGAAGGGTGAGGACTATTGCAACTATAATCTAATTTAAAATGTAGAAGAAAATTTGGAAAAACAATTAATTTTAAGGGATTTCTCTGAAAATAAGGGATGAAGTCCAGACGCGGGTGTAAAGTGCGCGCGTTATGGTCAGAACACAGGCGGACGCCTATTTTTGTCTAAAAAAGCCGAAAACAGCTTCAAAATCGCACGTCTAGAATAGAAGATATCAACGTTTCAGTTTTATACTAGCTCCCTTAGGTAGATTTTAGGTACTTACAGAGATGTATGAAAAAACTATTTTTTAGAAAAATGTATGTTTTATTCGGGCTAGGGGCGCGTGCGAGGTGTCCAGAGACGCGTCTCCGCGCGGGCTAGCGAATTATGGAATAAAACTTGGTAGGTGCCGAACAAAAATTTTGAGTTTTGGTCAAAAAACCAGTTTTCGAAAGAAAAAAAAAATTTGGAATTTCACCCCACAACCTGGAGACCGGGACACGGAACGTGGACCAGAATTCAGGGAAGAAGGGTGAGGACTATTGCAACTATAATCTAATTTAAAATGTAGAAGAAAATTTGGAAAAACAATTAATTTTAAGGGATTTCTCTGAAAATAAGGGATGAAGTCCAGACGCGGGTGTAAAGTGCGCGCGTTATGGTCAGAACACAGGCGGACGCCTATTTTTGTCTAAAAAAGCCGAAAACAGCTTCAAAATCGCACGTCTAGAATAGAAGATATCAACGTTTCAGTTTTATACTAGCTCCCTTAGGTAGATTTTAGGTACTTACAGAGATGTATGAAAAAACTATTTTTTAGAAAAATGTATGTTTTATTCGGGCTAGGGGCGCGTGCGAGGTGTCCAGAGACGCGTCTCCGCGCGGGCTAGCGAATTATGGAATAAAACTTGGTAGGTGCCGAACAAAAATTTTGAGTTTTGGTCAAAAAACCAGTTTTCGAAAGAAAAAAAAAATTTGGAATTTCACCCCACAACCTGGAGACCGGGACACGGAACGTGGACCAGAATTCAGGGAAGAAGGGTGAGGACTATTGCAACTATAATCTAATTTAAAATGTAGAAGAAAATTTGGAAAAACAATTAATTTTAAGGGATTTCTCTGAAAATAAGGGATGAAGTCCAGACGCGGGTGTAAAGTGCGCGCGTTATGGTCAGAACACAGGCGGACGCCTATTTTTGTCTAAAAAAGCCGAAAACAGCTTCAAAATCGCACGTCTAGAATAGAAGATATCAACGTTTCAGTTTTATACTAGCTCCCTTAGGTAGATTTTAGGTACTTACAGAGATGTATGAAAAAACTATTTTTTAGAAAAATGTATGTTTTATTCGGGCTAGGGGCGCGTGCGAGGTGTCCAGAGACGCGTCTCCGCGCGGGCTAGCGAATTATGGAATAAAACTTGGTAGGTGCCGAACAAAAATTTTGAGTTTTGGTCAAAAAACCAGTTTTCGAAAGAAAAAAAAAATTTGGAATTTCACCCCACAACCTGGAGACCGGGACACGGAACGTGGACCAGAATTCAGGGAAGAAGGGTGAGGACTATTGCAACTATAATCTAATTTAAAATGTAGAAGAAAATTTGGAAAAACAATTAATTTTAAGGGATTTCTCTGAAAATAAGGGATGAAGTCCAGACGCGGGTGTAAAGTGCGCGCGTTATGGTCAGAACACAGGCGGACGCCTATTTTTGTCTAAAAAAGCCGAAAACAGCTTCAAAATCGCACGTCTAGAATAGAAGATATCAACGTTTCAGTTTTATACTAGCTCCCTTAGGTAGATTTTAGGTACTTACAGAGATGTATGAAAAAACTATTTTTTAGAAAAATGTATGTTTTATTCGGGCTAGGGGCGCGTGCGAGGTGTCCAGAGACGCGTCTCCGCGCGGGCTAGCGAATTATGGAATAAAACTTGGTAGGTGCCGAACAAAAATTTTGAGTTTTGGTCAAAAAACCAGTTTTCGAAAGAAAAAAAAAATTTGGAATTTCACCCCACAACCTGGAGACCGGGACACGGAACGTGGACCAGAATTCAGGGAAGAAGGGTGAGGACTATTGCAACTATAATCTAATTTAAAATGTAGAAGAAAATTTGGAAAAACAATTAATTTTAAGGGATTTCTCTGAAAATAAGGGATGAAGTCCAGACGCGGGTGTAAAGTGCGCGCGTTATGGTCAGAACACAGGCGGACGCCTATTTTTGTCTAAAAAAGCCGAAAACAGCTTCAAAATCGCACGTCTAGAATAGAAGATATCAACGTTTCAGTTTTATACTAGCTCCCTTAGGTAGATTTTAGGTACTTACAGAGATGTATGAAAAAACTATTTTTTAGAAAAATGTATGTTTTATTCGGGCTAGGGGCGCGTGCGAGGTGTCCAGAGACGCGTCTCCGCGCGGGCTAGCGAATTATGGAATAAAACTTGGTAGGTGCCGAACAAAAATTTTGAGTTTTGGTCAAAAAACCAGTTTTCGAAAGAAAAAAAAAATTTGGAATTTCACCCCACAACCTGGAGACCGGGACACGGAACGTGGACCAGAATTCAGGGAAGAAGGGTGAGGACTATTGCAACTATAATCTAATTTAAAATGTAGAAGAAAATTTGGAAAAACAATTAATTTTAAGGGATTTCTCTGAAAATAAGGGATGAAGTCCAGACGCGGGTGTAAAGTGCGCGCGTTATGGTCAGAACACAGGCGGACGCCTATTTTTGTCTAAAAAAGCCGAAAACAGCTTCAAAATCGCACGTCTAGAATAGAAGATATCAACGTTTCAGTTTTATACTAGCTCCCTTAGGTAGATTTTAGGTACTTACAGAGATGTATGAAAAAACTATTTTTTAGAAAAATGTATGTTTTATTCGGGCTAGGGGCGCGTGCGAGGTGTCCAGAGACGCGTCTCCGCGCGGGCTAGCGAATTATGGAATAAAACTTGGTAGGTGCCGAACAAAAATTTTGAGTTTTGGTCAAAAAACCAGTTTTCGAAAGAAAAAAAAAATTTGGAATTTCACCCCACAACCTGGAGACCGGGACACGGAACGTGGACCAGAATTCAGGGAAGAAGGGTGAGGACTATTGCAACTATAATCTAATTTAAAATGTAGAAGAAAATTTGGAAAAACAATTAATTTTAAGGGATTTCTCTGAAAATAAGGGATGAAGTCCAGACGCGGGTGTAAAGTGCGCGCGTTATGGTCAGAACACAGGCGGACGCCTATTTTTGTCTAAAAAAGCCGAAAACAGCTTCAAAATCGCACGTCTAGAATAGAAGATATCAACGTTTCAGTTTTATACTAGCTCCCTTAGGTAGATTTTAGGTACTTACAGAGATGTATGAAAAAACTATTTTTTAGAAAAATGTATGTTTTATTCGGGCTAGGGGCGCGTGCGAGGTGTCCAGAGACGCGTCTCCGCGCGGGCTAGCGAATTATGGAATAAAACTTGGTAGGTGCCGAACAAAAATTTTGAGTTTTGGTCAAAAAACCAGTTTTCGAAAGAAAAAAAAAATTTGGAATTTCACCCCACAACCTGGAGACCGGGACACGGAACGTGGACCAGAATTCAGGGAAGAAGGGTGAGGACTATTGCAACTATAATCTAATTTAAAATGTAGAAGAAAATTTGGAAAAACAATTAATTTTAAGGGATTTCTCTGAAAATAAGGGATGAAGTCCAGACGCGGGTGTAAAGTGCGCGCGTTATGGTCAGAACACAGGCGGACGCCTATTTTTGTCTAAAAAAGCCGAAAACAGCTTCAAAATCGCACGTCTAGAATAGAAGATATCAACGTTTCAGTTTTATACTAGCTCCCTTAGGTAGATTTTAGGTACTTACAGAGATGTATGAAAAAACTATTTTTTAGAAAAATGTATGTTTTATTCGGGCTAGGGGCGCGTGCGAGGTGTCCAGAGACGCGTCTCCGCGCGGGCTAGCGAATTATGGAATAAAACTTGGTAGGTGCCGAACAAAAATTTTGAGTTTTGGTCAAAAAACCAGTTTTCGAAAGAAAAAAAAAATTTGGAATTTCACCCCACAACCTGGAGACCGGGACACGGAACGTGGACCAGAATTCAGGGAAGAAGGGTGAGGACTATTGCAACTATAATCTAATTTAAAATGTAGAAGAAAATTTGGAAAAACAATTAATTTTAAGGGATTTCTCTGAAAATAAGGGATGAAGTCCAGACGCGGGTGTAAAGTGCGCGCGTTATGGTCAGAACACAGGCGGACGCCTATTTTTGTCTAAAAAAGCCGAAAACAGCTTCAAAATCGCACGTCTAGAATAGAAGATATCAACGTTTCAGTTTTATACTAGCTCCCTTAGGTAGATTTTAGGTACTTACAGAGATGTATGAAAAAACTATTTTTTAGAAAAATGTATGTTTTATTCGGGCTAGGGGCGCGTGCGAGGTGTCCAGAGACGCGTCTCCGCGCGGGCTAGCGAATTATGGAATAAAACTTGGTAGGTGCCGAACAAAAATTTTGAGTTTTGGTCAAAAAACCAGTTTTCGAAAGAAAAAAAAAATTTGGAATTTCACCCCACAACCTGGAGACCGGGACACGGAACGTGGACCAGAATTCAGGGAAGAAGGGTGAGGACTATTGCAACTATAATCTAATTTAAAATGTAGAAGAAAATTTGGAAAAACAATTAATTTTAAGGGATTTCTCTGAAAATAAGGGATGAAGTCCAGACGCGGGTGTAAAGTGCGCGCGTTATGGTCAGAACACAGGCGGACGCCTATTTTTGTCTAAAAAAGCCGAAAACAGCTTCAAAATCGCACGTCTAGAATAGAAGATATCAACGTTTCAGTTTTATACTAGCTCCCTTAGGTAGATTTTAGGTACTTACAGAGATGTATGAAAAAACTATTTTTTAGAAAAATGTATGTTTTATTCGGGCTAGGGGCGCGTGCGAGGTGTCCAGAGACGCGTCTCCGCGCGGGCTAGCGAATTATGGAATAAAACTTGGTAGGTGCCGAACAAAAATTTTGAGTTTTGGTCAAAAAACCAGTTTTCGAAAGAAAAAAAAAATTTGGAATTTCACCCCACAACCTGGAGACCGGGACACGGAACGTGGACCAGAATTCAGGGAAGAAGGGTGAGGACTATTGCAACTATAATCTAATTTAAAATGTAGAAGAAAATTTGGAAAAACAATTAATTTTAAGGGATTTCTCTGAAAATAAGGGATGAAGTCCAGACGCGGGTGTAAAGTGCGCGCGTTATGGTCAGAACACAGGCGGACGCCTATTTTTGTCTAAAAAAGCCGAAAACAGCTTCAAAATCGCACGTCTAGAATAGAAGATATCAACGTTTCAGTTTTATACTAGCTCCCTTAGGTAGATTTTAGGTACTTACAGAGATGTATGAAAAAACTATTTTTTAGAAAAATGTATGTTTTATTCGGGCTAGGGGCGCGTGCGAGGTGTCCAGAGACGCGTCTCCGCGCGGGCTAGCGAATTATGGAATAAAACTTGGTAGGTGCCGAACAAAAATTTTGAGTTTTGGTCAAAAAACCAGTTTTCGAAAGAAAAAAAAAATTTGGAATTTCACCCCACAACCTGGAGACCGGGACACGGAACGTGGACCAGAATTCAGGGAAGAAGGGTGAGGACTATTGCAACTATAATCTAATTTAAAATGTAGAAGAAAATTTGGAAAAACAATTAATTTTAAGGGATTTCTCTGAAAATAAGGGATGAAGTCCAGACGCGGGTGTAAAGTGCGCGCGTTATGGTCAGAACACAGGCGGACGCCTATTTTTGTCTAAAAAAGCCGAAAACAGCTTCAAAATCGCACGTCTAGAATAGAAGATATCAACGTTTCAGTTTTATACTAGCTCCCTTTTTTTTTTTTTTTTTTTTTTTAGGATGGGAAATCATCAAATGACTTCTCCCACTCTGGGCGGAGCGGGAGGGAGTGTCAGACTCTTACTGACTAAAACCCATCCATGTTCCTTCCTCGCCCTTTACGTTCCGGGGCCGCGGTATCTCTTTCGAACAGTCCCGCAACCCCGGCAGGCTTCGGCCCTTGCGGGCCCCTCTCTTCTGCTGACATCTCTTTGAGGCGCGCGTGGAACACGAACGCGCCGTCGACACGGCCTGTCGTCACTAGACGGACGGACGGCTAGCTAGCCCATAGCTAACCGTCCACAGGCCCGCATCTACGGTGGCCGGTAGCCACCACGTGGCCCCCGACGCCCGGTGCGTCTCCCGCGGCGGCCGGGAAGAGAGGCTCTCTCCCTCTCTCGTTCCGCCACCTCCTTCGCTAGCATGACTGCTTCGCAGAAGGAGGTGACGGCTTCCCATTCCGTCTCGCTCCGGACCATGGACTGAACCAGGGCCGGACGCGAGAGGTCGCCGCCGCCGATCGCCGCTACGAGGACACGGCGGTGCTCCGCCCACGCAGGGCAGACCTCCACCGTGTGCTCCACCGTGTCCTCCGGTCGATCCTCGCAGTGGGGACACCCGGGCGTTTCCTCCCGCCCGATTCGGTGCAGGTACCTCCCGAAACATCCGTGTCCGGTGAGGACCTGCGTCAGGCGGAAGGTGAGGACGCCGTGGCGCCTCTCTAGCCACTCCTCAAAGAGGGGACTTACCGCCACTATCGTGGCGTGCCCTGCACGGGGTTGCGACAGTCGCTCTCTCCATGTCGCCATGAGATCGCGCCGGAGGTCAGTCCGCTGGGCGGCAATTTGCCGCGGCAGCGGAGTTTCCCCCCGGCGTAGTACCTCCGCGCGCCATTCGTGTAGGCGCGCGAGGACTATCGCCTCCAGATCCCATGGCGGCAATCCGGCAAGCAGGCCCGCTGCCTCGCGGGAGATCGTGCGGTACCCACGGACCATCCTTACGGCCACCACTTTTTGGGGCGCGTTCAGATAATGAGCGGCACGCCGCTTCAAGGAACGCGCCCACACTGGGGCCCCGTAAAGGGCCATGGACCGCACGACCCCCGCGTAGAGCCTGCGGCAGGAGGCGTTTGGCCCCCCAAGGTTGGGCAGGAGCCGCCTGAAGGCAGCCCCGGTCCGTTCCAGCCTGGGGGCCAAACGTCGGAAGTGCTCCACGAAGTTCCACCGGCTGTCGAGGACGAGTCCTAGGTACTTCAACGTCGACTCGACGCCGATGGATACCCCTCCCACCGTCAGTGTGGATCTCGACGGTGGCGCATTCCGAGGCCCATGAAAGCACATGGCCTCGGACTTGTGCAGTGCCACCTCGAGACCCAGTTGCCGGATCCTCTCTACGACTATCGCAACCCCGCGTGTCATATTGTCGGCCGCCGCCTCGTGCGACCTCCCCTGTGCCAGCACCAGGGTGTCGTCTGCGTAGCAAACGACGCTGACACCACTAGGGAGGTCGGCGCGCAGCACCCAGTCGTAACCGATGTTCCACAGGGGCGGTCCCAGAACCGATCCCTGTGGGACACCGCACGACATCTCTCGCCGGTTCCAATCTCCGCAGCGACTGGGGTAGATGACGGCCCTGTCCGTCAGGTAATCCCCGACCACACGACGGAGGTAGGTCGGCACCCGGTGATACCGGAGTGCCTCCCTGATGCAGCTCCAGGGCAGGGAGTTGAAGGCGTTGGCGATGTCGAGAGACACCGCCAAGACGACTCCGCCCCGGGATATCGCATCCCCCGTCGTGAGGGCTCTCACGCGCATGATGGCGTCCACCGTGGAGCGCCCCTTGCGGAAACCAAACTGATTCTCCGCAAGATTCGGCCCCATCCCATCAAGGTGCTCGGCGAGGCGGTTTGCAATCACTCTCTCAAAGAGCTTGCCCACCTCGTCGAGCAGCACAATGGGCCGAAATGCGGACGGAGAGTCCGCAGGGCGCCCCGGCTTTTGGATGAGGACCAGTTTCCCCGTCTTCCAACGAAGCGGGAACTGGCCTCTCTCCAAGCATGCGCTTAAGAGCCCTTTCAGTCGGGGCCCGAGAGCCTCCGCATCCGAGGCCAGGACCCAGGCTTTGCCAGGCAAGCCATCGGGTCCCGGGGCGGTATTTTTGGCCTTGAGCCTCCCTACCGCCACTCTCAGGTCTACCCCAGTCACTTCCGGAGTGTCGTCGTCGTCGCTTGGGTCCTCTTCCGGCACCGCAGGTGGCGGAGCCATAGGCGGGGGCGGATGTTCCCCCCGCGAGGGGAACAGAGCGCTCACCACGTCCTCCACGAGGTCAGGCCGGAGACTCTGCGTCAGCGGGGGGGCCCAGGTGCGGAGTTTATTCCGCACCATCTTGTAAGGGCGCCCCCACGGATCTCTGTCGAGAGTCTCCAGCATCTCCAAGCGGGCCAGTTCCCTGGCCCGCAGGATAGCCTCCCGGAGGGCGGTCTTCGCCGCTCTGTATCCCTCATACAGCTCCGACTCAATGGCTGCCGCATCCGGCGGGCGGATGCGGAGCCTGCGATGCCTGGCGTACAGGCGCCGCGCATCAACACACGCCTCGCGCAGAGACGTTATTTCGCGCGACCACCAGTACACCTGACGTCGGGCGCTTCCTGGCCGGACTCGGGGCATTGCCACGTCGCATATGTCGGACATGGCCTCCCGGAACCACTCTGCCTCACTGTTAACGTCGGCAGGCCTGTCCGGTGATGTCACCCAGGCCTGCACGATCGAGGCTTCCAGGAGGAGCTCCCGGTCCAGCTGCTTCAGCGCCCAACGCGGACCACTCGGGGCCTGTTGGACTGGCGCGCTTGAGGACTGGGTGGAGACGTCAAACCGGATGTACCGGTGGTCGGAATATGTCTCCACCCCCTCCATGACACGCCAGTCAACGACACGCGGCGACAGAGCGGGGCTAGCGAACGAAATGTCCACCACCGACTCGCCCCGCATCCGCACACACGTGGGAACAGAACCCCGATTAAGGACGTCCAGGCCCTTCTCCAGGGCCCAGTCCTCCACCATCCTTCCCCGCACATCTGTGCAACGAGAACCCCAAGCCAAGTTCTTGGCATTGAAGTCCCCGAGAACAAGCACGGGGAGGGAATGGCTTCCGACGACGACACTCAACTCTGCGAGAGAGTTGTGAAACTCGGCGAGAGTTCGGCTCGGGGAGAAGTAGACTCCCACCACGACGATCTCCCCGAACCGTGCTGCTACGCACCCCCGACCCCTCCTGACATTTTCAAGGGTCGGGGTACCGGCGGCGGCCGATGACACTATGGTCACCGAGCCGTCAAGGTCCGCCACCCAGTCTTCCCTGGGCAGGACAAAGTACGGCTCAGCGACCACAGCGATGTTAATCAACCACTGCGCCATGCTCTGGAGCAACAGATCCTGAGCACAGGCGCAGTGGTTGATGTTCGCCTGGAGGAAGCGTAATGGCGCCGTTATTGACATTCCATTACCGCTTCCTCCACACGGGCCCCCTGTGAGGGCCCCTCCGCAGGCGAACTTGCCGTGCTCTGGGCGGCGGCGGCGGCGGCGACAGCGGCAGCAGCTGTGGCGGCCGCGGCAGCGGCAGTGGCGACGGTGGCGTTGGCGGAGGTGGCGGAGGGCCTTCCTCTGCCTCTGGCTCTGGGCTTGGCAGGTGCAGCGCAGGCCTTGCTCCCGGCACGGTGATCGGCCGGCTTGCGAGCCGCCGCACATGCAGGGCAGTGCGGCGCAGCGCTGCAGGTCACCGACACGTGGCCGGGCTGACCGCAGCGGAAACAGAGGCCGCTGCGGTCAACCTCCGAGGCGCACTGCACTGACACGTGGTGTCCCACGTGGCAGCGATAGCACCTCAGAGGTCTGGGCTCAAGCAGTTTAACCTGCGCTGAGACCCAGCCCACCAGAAGCCTTCGGCCCTCCACTATGGCTTTCGCCGCCGTCACGGGGCAGCTCACCGTGACGGTTCGCATTCCCGTGGGGTCCGGGCGTAGGGTGCCTGCCTTGATCTGCTCGGCAGAGCACCCCCCGGACCTAGCGACGGCGGCCATTACCTCCTCCTCGGTGACCGAGTCGTCCAGACCCATGATGCGCAGGTCCGCGCACCTGACGGGTCTGGACACTCGGGCCTCGTCCGCGTTTAGGGACGCTCTCAGCTTTTCAGCGAGAGCGTCAGCGGTTGAGCCGCTGGTTTCTCCGGGGATCTCCAACATCCGCGCTCCCGTCGCAGTGACTTTGAGCCGGAGGCCCCCGGTGATCCCGAGCTCACCGAGATTCACCGTCTCCTTTGCCTTCGCCAGCAGGTCGCGGTAGGACACGCCCCTCTTTTCCGCCTCCGGCTGTAGTGTGATCACTACAGCTGCGGTCTTCGGGGCGCGAAGCCTAGCCGCGACCTTTCGGGCCCTATTTTGGCGCTGCCGCTCCTTTTTACGGGCCTTTTTGGCCGCCTTTCGCCCCCTCTGCTTCTCCCCGACCAGCTGCCATCCGGCTTCAGCCGTGGGAGGTGCAGGAGGTGTAGGGGCCTGGGGGGGCGGTGGCGGCGGCGGCGGCCGACGTGCCGCAGGCGCGGGCCCACCCGCCACTGGCGCTGGCGCTGTCACAGTCGCCACCTGTGCCGCTGCCTTGCCCTTTCTTTTTCGGGCCGCCTTTTTCTGCCCAGCCGGTGCCGCCGCCTGTTTGGCCGGAGTCGGCTTTACAGGGGGCAGGGTGGACAACGCAGCCCCGCCGGGGGGCCGACTGGACGGCCCCGGAGCTGATGCAGCAGCCGCATACGAGGCTCTGCTTGAGCCCGCGACCGCCTTGTTCGCGCCCAGGGGAGGACGCAGAACAATTCCCTCCAGGACGGAAAACCGCGCCTGGAAGGAAGCCAACTCCTTTTGAACCAGGTCCAGAACCTGGTTCTCCACCGGCACAGGCTGGCTCCCCCTCTGTGCTTGAGCCCCCCCACTTTGAGGCGCCACGCGGGGGCCAGGCTCTCTCAGGCTGGCCAGGTCCGCTTGGAGCTTGGCATTCTCCTTCTGGAGAAGCTCCATAGCGGCCGTCAGGCGGGCCACGTCCGCCCGCAGTTATACTAGCTCCCTTAGGTAGATTTTAGGTACTTACAGAGATGTATGAAAAAACTATTTTTTAGAAAAATGTATGTTTTATTCGGGCTAGGGGCGCGTGCGAGGTGTCCAGAGACGCGTCTCCGCGCGGGCTAGCGAATTATGGAATAAAACTTGGTAGGTGCCGAACAAAAATTTTGAGTTTTGGTCAAAAAACCAGTTTTCGAAAGAAAAAAAAAATTTGGAATTTCACCCCACAACCTGGAGACCGGGACACGGAACGTGGACCAGAATTCAGGGAAGAAGGGTGAGGACTATTGCAACTATAATCTAATTTAAAATGTAGAAGAAAATTTGGAAAAACAATTAATTTTAAGGGATTTCTCTGAAAATAAGGGATGAAGTCCAGACGCGGGTGTAAAGTGCGCGCGTTATGGTCAGAACACAGGCGGACGCCTATTTTTGTCTAAAAAAGCCGAAAACAGCTTCAAAATCGCACGTCTAGAATAGAAGATATCAACGTTTCAGTTTTATACTAGCTCCCTTAGGTAGATTTTAGGTACTTACAGAGATGTATGAAAAAACTATTTTTTAGAAAAATGTATGTTTTATTCGGGCTAGGGGCGCGTGCGAGGTGTCCAGAGACGCGTCTCCGCGCGGGCTAGCGAATTATGGAATAAAACTTGGTAGGTGCCGAACAAAAATTTTGAGTTTTGGTCAAAAAACCAGTTTTCGAAAGAAAAAAAAAATTTGGAATTTCACCCCACAACCTGGAGACCGGGACACGGAACGTGGACCAGAATTCAGGGAAGAAGGGTGAGGACTATTGCAACTATAATCTAATTTAAAATGTAGAAGAAAATTTGGAAAAACAATTAATTTTAAGGGATTTCTCTGAAAATAAGGGATGAAGTCCAGACGCGGGTGTAAAGTGCGCGCGTTATGGTCAGAACACAGGCGGACGCCTATTTTTGTCTAAAAAAGCCGAAAACAGCTTCAAAATCGCACGTCTAGAATAGAAGATATCAACGTTTCAGTTTTATACTAGCTCCCTTAGGTAGATTTTAGGTACTTACAGAGATGTATGAAAAAACTATTTTTTAGAAAAATGTATGTTTTATTCGGGCTAGGGGCGCGTGCGAGGTGTCCAGAGACGCGTCTCCGCGCGGGCTAGCGAATTATGGAATAAAACTTGGTAGGTGCCGAACAAAAATTTTGAGTTTTGGTCAAAAAACCAGTTTTCGAAAGAAAAAAAAAATTTGGAATTTCACCCCACAACCTGGAGACCGGGACACGGAACGTGGACCAGAATTCAGGGAAGAAGGGTGAGGACTATTGCAACTATAATCTAATTTAAAATGTAGAAGAAAATTTGGAAAAACAATTAATTTTAAGGGATTTCTCTGAAAATAAGGGATGAAGTCCAGACGCGGGTGTAAAGTGCGCGCGTTATGGTCAGAACACAGGCGGACGCCTATTTTTGTCTAAAAAAGCCGAAAACAGCTTCAAAATCGCACGTCTAGAATAGAAGATATCAACGTTTCAGTTTTATACTAGCTCCCTTAGGTAGATTTTAGGTACTTACAGAGATGTATGAAAAAACTATTTTTTAGAAAAATGTATGTTTTATTCGGGCTAGGGGCGCGTGCGAGGTGTCCAGAGACGCGTCTCCGCGCGGGCTAGCGAATTATGGAATAAAACTTGGTAGGTGCCGAACAAAAATTTTGAGTTTTGGTCAAAAAACCAGTTTTCGAAAGAAAAAAAAAATTTGGAATTTCACCCCACAACCTGGAGACCGGGACACGGAACGTGGACCAGAATTCAGGGAAGAAGGGTGAGGACTATTGCAACTATAATCTAATTTAAAATGTAGAAGAAAATTTGGAAAAACAATTAATTTTAAGGGATTTCTCTGAAAATAAGGGATGAAGTCCAGACGCGGGTGTAAAGTGCGCGCGTTATGGTCAGAACACAGGCGGACGCCTATTTTTGTCTAAAAAAGCCGAAAACAGCTTCAAAATCGCACGTCTAGAATAGAAGATATCAACGTTTCAGTTTTATACTAGCTCCCTTAGGTAGATTTTAGGTACTTACAGAGATGTATGAAAAAACTATTTTTTAGAAAAATGTATGTTTTATTCGGGCTAGGGGCGCGTGCGAGGTGTCCAGAGACGCGTCTCCGCGCGGGCTAGCGAATTATGGAATAAAACTTGGTAGGTGCCGAACAAAAATTTTGAGTTTTGGTCAAAAAACCAGTTTTCGAAAGAAAAAAAAAATTTGGAATTTCACCCCACAACCTGGAGACCGGGACACGGAACGTGGACCAGAATTCAGGGAAGAAGGGTGAGGACTATTGCAACTATAATCTAATTTAAAATGTAGAAGAAAATTTGGAAAAACAATTAATTTTAAGGGATTTCTCTGAAAATAAGGGATGAAGTCCAGACGCGGGTGTAAAGTGCGCGCGTTATGGTCAGAACACAGGCGGACGCCTATTTTTGTCTAAAAAAGCCGAAAACAGCTTCAAAATCGCACGTCTAGAATAGAAGATATCAACGTTTCAGTTTTATACTAGCTCCCTTAGGTAGATTTTAGGTACTTACAGAGATGTATGAAAAAACTATTTTTTAGAAAAATGTATGTTTTATTCGGGCTAGGGGCGCGTGCGAGGTGTCCAGAGACGCGTCTCCGCGCGGGCTAGCGAATTATGGAATAAAACTTGGTAGGTGCCGAACAAAAATTTTGAGTTTTGGTCAAAAAACCAGTTTTCGAAAGAAAAAAAAAATTTGGAATTTCACCCCACAACCTGGAGACCGGGACACGGAACGTGGACCAGAATTCAGGGAAGAAGGGTGAGGACTATTGCAACTATAATCTAATTTAAAATGTAGAAGAAAATTTGGAAAAACAATTAATTTTAAGGGATTTCTCTGAAAATAAGGGATGAAGTCCAGACGCGGGTGTAAAGTGCGCGCGTTATGGTCAGAACACAGGCGGACGCCTATTTTTGTCTAAAAAAGCCGAAAACAGCTTCAAAATCGCACGTCTAGAATAGAAGATATCAACGTTTCAGTTTTATACTAGCTCCCTTAGGTAGATTTTAGGTACTTACAGAGATGTATGAAAAAACTATTTTTTAGAAAAATGTATGTTTTATTCGGGCTAGGGGCGCAGGCGAGGGGTCCAGAGACGCGTCTCCGCGCGGGCTAGCGAATTATGGAATAAAACTTGGTAGGTGCCGAACAAAAATTTTGAGTTTTGGTCAAAAAACCAGTTTTCGAAAGAAAAAAAAATTTGGAATTTCACCCCACAACCTGGAGACCGGGACACGGAACGTGGACCAGAATTCAGGGAAGAAGGGTGAGGACTATTGCAACTATAATCTAATTTAAAATGTAGAAGAAAATTTGGAAAAACAATTAATTTTAAGGGATTTCTCTGAAAATAAGGGATGAAGTCCAGACGCGGGTGTAAAGTGCGCGCGTTATGGTCAGAACACAGGCGGACGCCTATTTTTGTCTAAAAAAAGCCGAAAACAGCTTCAAAATCGCACGTCTAGAATAGAAGATATCAACGTTTCAGTTTTATACGGTTATATTTAGGTTAGGTTAGGTTAGGTTAGGTTCTGCGTCCACTGTCTGGAGGACACGGCTCGGCACACGCTGGCAGAGTGTGCCGCATGGGAGGAGCCGCGCCGTGCCCTCGTGACAGAAGTGGGAGCCGATCTGTCGCTGCCGGCCGTCGCTCGCGCGATGGTCGGGAGCGCAGAGTCGTGGGATGCGGTGATCTCCTTCTGTGAAACGGTCATCTCACAGAAGGAGGCTGCGGAGAGGTTGAGGGAGGTCGAGACCACTCTCCCGACCCGCAGCAGACGAACCGGGCGTCGGCGGAGGGCGGACAACGCCCTCTTCCAGCCCCCCTAGACGGGTCCAGAGGGACGGTGGACTTGGGGAGGTCCGCCGCCCCGCCGAATAACTGGACCCGAGGCGGTGGCGCGTAGTGTTCCGCGCGCGCCCCTATAGGACGTCGCGGGAGGAGTACACCTCACTCCTCCCGCAGACCTGAGGAGGCCCGCAGTAGCGGGCCGGCACTAGCCGGGGATCGTGGAAGGCGCACTAGTTCCCATGATCCCCGGTGCAAGTGTGGGAAGGGAACACCGGGGTGGTTTTTAGTCAGTACGAGTCTGACAGACCCCTCCGCTCTCCCCAGAGCGGAGGACATCCATCGAGGATTTTCCACCCCGGCAACAAAAAAAAAAAAAAAAAAAGGTTAGGTTAGGTTAGGTTAGGTTAGGTTAGACGGTGTCCCCGCACGGGTGCTGGCGATCGCCGCCTCCGGTATGGAGGACAGGTTTCGGGACCTCTTCAGCGCGTGCTTTACGGCTGGGAGGTTCCCGAAACTGTGGAAGGAGGGGCAGCTATGCCTCCTCCGAAAGGAGGGCCGCCCGGTGGACTCCCCCTCGGCATACCGGCCCATCGTCCTGCTCGATGAGGTCGGTAAGTTGTTCGAGGGGATTGTCGCCTCCCGGCTTGACAGCCATTTGCGGGAGGTAGGGCCGGATCTGTCGGACGCCCAATTCGGCTTCCGTCGAGGGCGTTCGACGATCGACGCGCTGGCCCTACTCAAGGGCCAGGTGAAGGAGGCGGTGGAGGCGGGGGACGGAGTGCTGGCGGTGTCGTTCGACATTGCCAACGCCTTCAACTCCGTCCCCCACTCGACGATATTGGAGGCGCTCCGGTATCACGGAGTGCCCCAATACCTGCGGGACCTCCTGGCCAGCTACTTGGAGGACCGAGAGGTCCTCCTCGTGGACAAAACGGCCACCGTGAGGCGGTACGGCGCAGAGTCCGGTGTTCCACAGGGGTCGGTGCTTGGGCCCCCCTTGTGGAACATCGGGTTCAACTGGCTCTTGCGGGGAGCCCTCCTCCAGGGCACGAGTGTTATCTGCTACGCGGATGACACTCTCCTCACTGCCCGGGGGAGGAACTTTGCGGACGCGGCCTGTCTGGCCTCGGCTGGCGGATCCTTGGTTGCAGAGAGGATCCGCCGCCTCGGATTGAAGGTGGCGCTGCACAAGACCGAGGCCGTGTTCTTTCGCGGGCCTCGGCAGCGCTGCCCTCCCGACGCCCACATAATTGTGGAGGGCGTCAGGATAGGGGTCCAGCCCCAGATGAAGTATCTGGGGCTGGTGCTGGACGACAGGTGGCGCTTCGGTCCGCACTTCAGCGGGCTGTCGACGCGCCTATTGAAGGCCGCTGACGCCCTCTCGTGGCTCCTCCCGAACCTGGGGGGGCCCAAGGCGAAATGCCGGCGCCTCTATGCCGGCATCCTGCGGAGCATGGCCCTATATGGGGCCCCAATCTGGGCGGACTCCCTCCACAGGAGGGAGAATGCGACCGCCATCCGCAGGCCCCAAAGGGCCATTGCACAGCGGGTGGCGAGGGCCTACCGCTCGGTGGGCTTCTCGGCGGCATGCGCTCTGGCCGGCACCCCTCCTTGGGAGTTGGAGGCTTGGGTGCTCGCCAGAGTGTACGAGTGGACGGCGCGCCGAAAGGCTCTCGGGGAGCGCCCCGTCGCCGAAGAGCGGGAGGCCGTGCGGCGGGAGGCGAGGGACGCTATCGTCCTCCATTGGACGGAGGACCTCGCCGCCGCCGCCTTTGGCCGCCGGACGTTGGACGCGCTCGGTCCGGTTCTACGGAGCTGGCTCGAGCGGTCCCACGGTTTCCTCTCGTTCCGTCTGGTGCAGGTGTTGTCCGGCCATGGCTGTTTCGGAACGCACCTTCACCGGATCGGGAGGGAGGAGACCCCGGCGTGCCACGACTGCGGCGCGCCTGAGGACACGGCGCAGCACACCCTCGAGGTGTGCCCGGCTTGGTCCGAGCCGCGCCGCAGCCTGACCGCGGTAATTGGACCAGACCTCTCGCTTCCCGGCGTCGTCAACGCCATGCTGGGGAGCGAGGAGGCCTGGGCAGCGGTCGCCTCCTTTTGCGAGGACGTAATCTCGCAAAAGGAGGAGGCGGAGCGCGAGCGGGAGGACGACCCTCTCGCTGCGCCGCTCCGCAGACGAAGAAGGGGTCGGAGAGGGCGCCGTCCTCTCCCTCCTCCTGGTGGCGACGGGCGGGCGACAGGCACGGGGGTGCCTTCGCCCGCATTGCACCCGTCACCACCTTCGTCGGTCATTCCCGGGCCCCTGTGAGGGGCCCGCCATGAAGGGCAATCGTCGGCGGAGGACTGGACGTAAAGGCTACGCCGGTTTCCCAGTCCCCCGCCACTCGGACGAAGCGGGAATGTCGCTGGGTCGTTTTAGTGGGTATACCGGGTCAGACCCGGGGAGTCCCACATACCCCTCTCATCCCCCGATGGGAGGGTATGCGTAATGCATTTTTTCCCAGCGATAAAAAAAAAAAAAAAAAAAAAAAAAAAAAAAAAAAAAAGGTTAGGTTAGGTTAGGTTAGGTTAGGTTGGCGGTGGGGGACCACCCCACAGTGCTTGCGTCCACGTCGCGTCCCCTGGAAACGGCCCAGTTCTGACCACCGTAACGGAGTGGCAGACTGGGTACGGCCAAAGTGCACTGTGCTCTCGTAGCTTCTATAATATCTTGCCTTGCGAACTACGAGCTGTCTGAAAATGTCTAAAGTAACGCGGAGCGCCTCCGGGCGAAAATCAAAAGGCCCTTCTCAGGGCCAACCCCAAGGCCCTTCTCAGGGCCAACCCAAAGGTCCTTCTCAGGGCCAATCCAAAGGCCCTTCTCAGGGCCAACCCAAAGGCCCTTCTCAGGGCCACCTAAAAGGCCCTTCTCAGGGCCACTCCGACGCTCCGGCGTCAGAAGCAAGCCGCGCGCCTTCTGCGACTGGCTTCTTGGCGGACGAGTCGTCCGATAACGACTCGCTTTTTGGTATGTCGGACGCGAGCGGCTCTCGTTCGCGGAAGCGGGTCCACCTGAGTGGTGGATCCGAGGGTTCCCAAGCCTCGGGTTCGAAGGCTAAAAAGCCGACGACCGTGGCCGCAGATACCCACAAAGTTGGGCTCGCGGACGCTCAACGCCAGTTGGACCTGTTCCGGCGAGCGCAGCTCCAGCAAGAGCTGGAGGAGAAGGTAGCCGCCAAAGAGAAGCGGGCGCACGTCACCCGGGCCAAGTCCGGGTACGGTGCGTCCCGCGTTATATACGCGGAACACTCTTTAGAGGAACTAGAGAGAATGGCGGAGGAGGACGAGGAGGAGATCGTGGAGGTCGCCTCTAAGTCCTCCAACCTTAAGGGGACCTTCCAGAAGGCCCTCAAGAGCCGGGCGGCGAGCATGCGCGGTGTCGTCGCGGAGCTGGTGCGACGAAAGACCACCGAAGAGACGCGGCAACTGCAGGCGAAGGTGGATCGCCTGCAGTCGGAGGTCAGCCAGCTTCATCAGAAGCTGGCTGAAGCCACGGCCCAGCCACAACAGGCCCGGACGAGCCCTGCGGCAGAAGGCCCATCCTCCAACCTTGAGGATATCATCCGCAAGGTTGTCGTGGAGGAGAGGGCCTTCACAAGGGCCTGCTTAGCGGGCATCGAGGACCGGCTCTTGCCGGAGAAACGCCTCCGACCGCCGCTTGCGGCGGATAAGAGGCAGCCGAGCGAGCCGGAGCCGTCCCCCTCCCAGGCGGTCGATGTCCTTCTCCCTGCCACCACCCCGTCCAACGAGTGGACGGACGTGGTCCGTAGGGGGAAGGGCAAAGGGAAAAAGTCGGCGACGGCTGTCCCTGCCGTCCCTGCCGTCCCCGCCACCACTGCACCCAGCCGGTCGCAGACGACCGGCAAGGGAAACGGGAAGGGAAAAGGAAGGGGAAAAGGGAGGCTTGTCCCCCCAAAAACCGCAGCCGTCGTGGTGACGCTCACCGCGGAGGCTGCGGAGCGTGGGGAGACATATATGTCAGTTTTGGTGCGGGCGCGTGCTAATGCCGATCCCACCCAACTGGGGATCGGCAGCGTGTCTTGCCGGCGGACACAAGCTGGGGCTCGAATTTTCGAGTTCCCGGGGGCCGAGGGGAGTGCCCATGCGGACCTCTTCGCAGCAAAGCTGCAAGAGGTCATCGCAGACTCGGCCAAGGTGGCCCGACCAGTAAAGTCGGCGGCCATTGAGGTGACGGAGCTCGACGACTCCGTCACCAAGGAGGAGGTGGTGGCGGCGGTCGCAGCGGTGGGGGGCTGTGGCGCCCCAGCGGTCCGAAGCCGGGACATAAGGCCCGGCCGCGGCGGCATGGGCACCATTCGCCTTGAGTGCCCAGTCGCCGCTGCCAAAGCCGTCCTAGTCAAGGGACGGCTGCCGGTCGGGATTAGCTCGGGTGCAGTCCGGGCCCTCGAGGACCAGCCTCTGCGGTGTTTCCGGTGCTTCGGCATCGGACACACCCGGCCCATGTGTCCGTCCACGGTAGACAGGACGGACACTTGCTACCGCTGCGGCAAGAACGGCCACAAAGCCGTCTCTTGTGAGGCCGCCACGCCACACTGCGCGGTGTGTGCCGCCAGTGGTCGCCTGGCAGGCCACGTCATGAAGGGGAGGAAATGTAATCCTCCCCCTAAGCGAGGCAAAGCGCACGCGCCGATTGGCCGCTCCGTCGTTCCTGCGGCGGCTGCGGAGGAGGGTGCGATGTCCGACTGATGGATAGGGTCGAACATCGCATCCTTCAGGTGGTGCGGTCTTCCACTAACTCCCCTCCCCTCTCGCTCTTAGAGAGGGGACCGGGATACGTGGCCGCCGCGTGGGGAGACATGGCCCTGGTGGGGGTCTTTTTCTCCCCAAACCGCCCTCTCACGAAGCGCGAGCGGGAGGTCGACCCTATCGCTGTGCCGCTCCACAGACGAAGAAGGGGTCGGAGAAGGCATCGTCCTCTCCCTCCTCGTGGTGGCGACGGGCGGGCGACAGGCACGGGGGTGCCCTCGCCCGCATTGCACCCGTCACCACCTTCGTCAGTCATTCCCGGGCCCCTGTGAGGGGCCCGCCATGAAGGGCAGTCGTCGGCGGAGGACTGGACGTAAAGGCTATGCCGGTTTCCCAGTCCCCCGCCACTCGGACGAAGCGGGAATGTCGCTGGGTCGTTTTAGTGGGTATACCGGGTCAGACCCGGGGAGTCCCACATACCCCTCTCATCCCCCGATGGGAGGGTATGCGTAATGCATTTTTTCCCAGCGATAAAAAAAAAAAAAAAAAAAAAAAGGTTAGGTTGGCGGTGGTCGCCGAACCTTACTCGGTCCCTGGCCGTTGGCTGGGCGACCGGGACGGCTTGGTGGCGTTGGTGGCGCGGTCCTCCACAGACTCCCCTCCCCTCTCGCTCTTAGAGAGGGGACCGGGATACGTGGCCGCCGCCTGGGGAGACATGGCCCTGGTGGGGGTCTATTTCTCCCCAAACCGCCCTCTCTCGGACTTTGAGGATTTCCTCGAGATCCTCACCGCAGTCAAAGGGAGGGCGGCGCCACGCCAAGTTCTGGTGTTGGGCGACCTGAATGCCAAGTCGGCGGCCTGGGGCAACCCGGCAGCTGGTTGCAACGTCCGGGGGCGCGTCGTCGAGTTTTGGGCGGCCTCATGCGGTGTGTCCCTCCTCAACAGGGGGGCGGTCCACACGTGTGTTCGGCAACAGGGTGGGTCGGTGGTGGACGTCTCGTTTGCCACCCCCGCGCTGGCCGCCCGCGTCATCAACTGGCGGGTAGAGATGGTGGAGACGTTGTCGGACCACCGATATGTGCGGTTCGACATCTCCACCCAGCAGGGCGGGAGGGGGGTGGCCCGCGCTGGACAATCTCCCTTCCCGCGGTGGGCACTCACCCGCCTGGACCGGGAGGCAGCCAAGGAGGCGGCCTTTCTCCAGGACTGGCTGTCGCCCCCGGTCGAGGTCCTGGACGTGGACGCCGCTGCGGTCCAGCTCAGAGGGTCCCTGACCGAGGTGTGCAACTCCAGCATGCCTCGGTCTCGCCGTCCGCCTCCCCGTCGCGCCGTCTATTGGTGGACGGAGGAGCTGGAGGGACTCCGGGCCACCTGCGTGGCGGCCAGAAGGGCCTACACGCGGAGCCGAAGGCGCAGCGCCCAAAACCGAGACCGGGCAGAAGAGGACCGTCTTTACGCCTCTTACCGAGAGGCGACGACGGCCCTCAAGTCTGCAATGGGCGCTGCACAAGACTCGGCGAGAGCCGAGATGCTGGAGGGTCTCGACAGAGATCCCTATGGGAGACCATATAAGGCGGCGCGGAACCAGCTACGCCCCTATGGTCCCCCACTGTCGGAGACCCTCGAGCCAGCGTTGCTGGATGGGGTGGTCCGGTCCCTGTTTCCGCGCAGGACCGACTTCACCCCACCAACGATGGATCCCCCGCAAGGGGCGGCTTCGCCGGAGGAGGAGGACGTCCCTCCGGTGACGGTGGCGGAGTTATACGCGGGGGTTCTCAGCCTCCGCGCAAAGAAGACGGCCCCCGGACCAGACGGTGTCCCCGCACGGGTGCTGGCGATCGCCGCCTCCGGTATGGAGGACAGGTTTCGGGACCTCTTCAGCGCGTGCTTTACGGCTGGGAGGTTCCCGAAACTGTGGAAGGAGGGGCAGCTATGCCTCCTCCGAAAGGAGGGCCGCCCGGTGGACTCCCCCTCGGCATACCGGCCCATCGTCCTGCTCGATGAGGTCGGTAAGTTGTTCGAGGGGATTGTCGCCTCCCGGCTTGACAGCCATTTGCGGGAGGTAGGGCCGGATCTGTCGGACGCCCAATTCGGCTTCCGTCGAGGGCGTTCGACGATCGACGCGCTGGCCCTACTCAAGGGCCAGGTGAAGGAGGCGGTGGAGGCGGGGGACGGAGTGCTGGCGGTGTCGTTCGACATTGCCAACGCCTTCAACTCCGTCCCCCACTCGACGATATTGGAGGCGCTCCGGTATCACGGAGTGCCCCAATACCTGCGGGACCTATTGGCCAGCTACCTGGAGGACCGAGACGTCCTCCTAGTGGATAAGACGGCCACCGTAAGGCGGTATGGTGCAGAGTCCGGTGTTCCGCAGGGGTCGGTGCTTGGCCCCCCCTTGTGGAACATCGGGTTCAACTGGCTCCTGCGCGGAGCCCTCCTCCCGGGCACGAGTGTCATCTGCTACGCGGATGACACTCTCCTCACTGCCCGGGGGAGAAACTTCGCGGACGCGGCATGTCTGGCCTCGGCTGGCGGATCCTTGGTTGCAGAGAGGATCCGCCGCCTGGGATTGAAGGTGGCGCTGCACAAGACCGAGGCAGTGTTCTTTCGCGGGCCTCGGCAGCGCTGCCCTCCCGACGCCCACATAATTGTGGAGGGCGTCAGGATAGGGGTCCAGCCCCAGATGAAATATCTGGGGCTGGTGCTGGACGACAGGTGGCGCTTCGGCCCGCACTTCAGCGGGCTGTCGACGCGCCTGTTGAAGGCCGCGGACGCCCTCTCGTGGCTCCTCCCGAACCTGGGGGGGCCCAAGGCGAAATGCCGGCGCCTGTACGCAGGCATACTGAGGAGCATGGCCCTTTACGGGGCCCCCATCTGGGCGGACTCCCTCCACAGGAGGGAGAATGCAACTGCCATCCGCAGGCCCCAAAGGGCCATTGCACAGCGGGTGGCGAGGGCCTACCGCTCGGTAGGCTTCTCGGCGGCATGCGCTCTGGCTGGCACCCCTCCTTGGGAGTTGGAGGCTTGGGTGCTCGCCAGAGTTTACGAGTGGACGGCGCGCCGAAAGGCTCTCGGGGAGCGCCCCGTCGCCGAAGAGCGGGAGGCCGTGCGGCGGGAGGCGAGGGACGCTATCGTCCTCCATTGGACTGAGGACCTCGCCGCCGCCACCTTTGGCCGCCGGACGTTGGACGCGCTCGGTCCGGTTCTACGGAGCTGGCTCGAGCGGTCCCACGGTTTTCTCTCGTTCCGTCTGGTGCAGGTGTTATCCGGGCATGGCTGTTTCGGATCGCACCTGCACCGGATCGGGAGGGAGGAAACCCCGGCGTGCCACGACTGCGGCGCGCCGGAGGACACGGCGCAACACACCCTGGAGGTGTGCCCAGCTTGGTCCGAGTTGCGCCGCGGTCTGACCGCGGTAATCGGACCGGACCTCTCGCTTCCCGGCGTCGTCAACGCCATGCTGGGGAGCGAGGAGGCCTGGGCAGCGGTCGCCTCCTTTTGCGAGGACGTAATCTCGCAAAAGGAGGAGGCGGAGCGCGAGCGGGAGGACGACCCTCTCGCTGCGCCGCTCCGCAGACGAAGAAGGGGTCGGAGAGGGCGCCGTCCTCTCCCTCCTCCTGGTGGCGACGGGCGGGCGACAGGCACGGGGGTGGCTTCGCCCGCATTGCACCCGTCACCACCTTCGTCGGTCATTCCCGGGCCCCTGTGAGGGGCCCGCCATGAAGGGCAATCGTCGGCGGAGGACTGGACGTAAAGGCTACGCCGGTTTCCCAGTCCCCCGCCACTCGGACGAAGCGGGAATGTCGCTGGGTCGTTTTAGTGGGTATACCGGGTCAGACCCGGGGAGTCCCACATACCCCTCTCATCCCCCGATGGGAGGGTATGCGTAATGCATTTTTTCCCAGCGATAAAAAAAAAAAAAAAAAAAAGGTTAGGTTAGGTTAGGTTAGGTTAGGTTAGGTTTTTTTTTTTTTTTTTTTTTTTTTTTTTTTGTGCTTTTCCCCGTTCATGGGAGCAACGGGATCTTGTTGGTCTAGGTTACTCATTCATTCCAGTTCTCTCATGTATTCCTCTCGCACTTTCATGCTGCATACTGTTTCTTTCTTTCATACTTCTCTTTCATTCTTAGCCGGGTGGGACTCCCGCTATTCTAACTATTTTTACTTTTCTTTATCAGCTTTATTAAGGTATTTAAGTCTATAACTATGCTTTTATTTACAGTTTATGCTTAAGTTAGATTACATGTTTGTTTCTTATGTCTATTTCTTATTTGCTATCATTTATAATATACTAATTTTATTAATTACTCCTCTATTTTTATACATTTATTTCTAAGTTGGATGTTTTACAAAATTAGGTTTACATTTCTATTTCCTTAATCTATGCTTTTATACACTGCATGTTTAATCCTTAATTTTAACAAAACTTACATTTCCAGACACAGTATAGTATAAGTTTTGGACCTATTTGGTTTTTTCGCAATATATTTGCCTTGGTTTCAGTTCTGAACTATTATAGGGGCTTATGTGGATTCTCTGCATTATGAACTCTTTTACATTCTTAAGGGTTGCGGCAATAATATATATATATGCTTACAATATACATATTTATTGTCATTTCTTATTCTGCCTTCTTATTTTCCTGATCTTTATTATGTGTTGTTTGTGGTGCGTGTTTGGTGTTGTGTGTGTTTTTGATATACTCGTATATATTACTATATATTATATATATCTGTGTGTGTTTGTGCGCGTTGGTTTCCATGTATATGTACTCCCAGTTTGTATTACTGTATCGGTGTGTTCGTGTGTGTGTTGTGTGTGTTGCGTTAGCCCTAAGTAGCAGTTTAGACATACGCCGTTGTCGTCCGAGCCAGATAGTCCCACTTTTTACGGACCGGGCAATCCACGCTGAAAGCGTTATGGTCGGTCCTTTGAAACTTCGAGTGCGAGCAGTTGCAGCACTGCGGTTCATTACCCGCGACAAACTCCACGCACTTCTCGCGTAAGTGCGGGCCTCCGCAGTGACTGCACCTATCCGCACTCTCTGTACAAAACTTCCGGCCATGCCCAAAAGCTAAACATTTTGTACATTGGATGAGCGGCGACTGATCCTCCACCCTGACCCTTTGCAGGTCAAGGTAAAGAGCCCCAGCCTCCGTCATCCTCTGCCATACTATTGGTCTGACTTGGACGACAACGTGCGCCGTCTTTGGGTTCCTTGTTCTTTTCTTATACTTGATGGCTATTTCTATGTCCTCTTGGCCTAAGTCCCGAAAGATGTTAACGTTTTGGGAATAGAGCGCCTTCACCAGCTCGTCGTCATCGCTGTCCAAGTAGACGTCTTTTAGGACGACGAGCGGGTTTTTGTTTTTCATGGGTGCTACTATTAACCCTCCACCTCGGCTCTCAATCCTTTCTTTCACTTTTTTCAACTCCGCCTCTGTGTCACACCCCAGTATGACCGTCTGGTTCTTTGCCTTTCGGACTTTGTTTATTTTAAGGCCAGTACCCCTGGCATCGACCGCCACCTTCACCCTAGCGAGCACCTCGTCAGCAGTCTCCTGACTGCCTTCGAGGGTGACCGCCACCGAGTGAAGAGCCGGTTGACGCACGGGTTTGGCTGCAGTCACGTTGGCGTAGGACTGCGAGTCAAGTTTTGGCTCGCATGCTACTTCCCTTATGGCCTCCTTTAGTAAGTCGGTTCTGGTGGCGATCTCACCGGCAACGCCATCGATCCTGTCCTCGAGGGCAGCCGCGGCCCGACCAGTGACCTTGACCCATTCTGATGTATGGTCCAAGGCCACCTGGACAGCGTCGACCTTCTCACTGACCCCGAGAACCTTATCGACGACCTTGTCGATGAGGTCGGCACCGCAGTCGTCGTAGCGTTCGGTCATATCCTGGAAACCTTTCGACAGTTTCCCCTCAAAGTCGTTCAGGCGCGTGTTCATATTGGTCTCCACCCTTTCAAGCCTCTCCAGGATGTTCTCCGGTAATCCGGGTGAAATAGGCGTGGTGTTGGTCTTGGTGGGTGGGACTGTTCTGGGCGCAGTTTCCAGGCCCTTTACCCGCCTACTTAGCTCAAACAAGATCCGTAGGCTTTTGTCCGACTGAGTCTCCAGGAAGTTCTTAATATCCTTCCTCATCTGAGGATAGTCCTTCACCCTGAATGGGATGTCCTCAAAGGTCTTCATGAGTTCCTGGAGAAGTTGGTCATTCGATTGAGCAGCGTAGCTGTTAGGCTGCTTTTTGTACGCCTCCATGTTGTCTACGGATCTTCGCTTTCGCTCCGGTCTGCGGATAAAGGTCCTGGCGGCGTCCAGCGCCTGTCCCGACGGGCCTGCGGGGCTGGGAGTGGTGGTAGGAGCGACAGCACCAGAGGTCCCTGCCGACGTCGACAGTGGCGTTTCTGCTGTTCCCGCTTGGGTTACTCTGACAGCGTCCTTTCTGCCGAACGTCAGGGATATCCCCTTTGGCACCTCGCGCGCCCCAGAGGGTCCCTCATTTCCCGGGTTGGTCGGCGACGCAGAACCCTGTGGCTGACTGGCGCTGGCTCCTGGCCCCTTTCCTTTTACTGGGGTGCGAATCCCGAGAACCATGTTTTGTGTGTGTTGTGTGTTGTGTTGTGTTGTGTTGCTTGTGTGTAAATGGCACAGCGAAGAGAACGGGGAAAGTTGTCACAATAAAATACAATTAAATAAATAAAAAATGTTATAGTGTATAACCAAAGATTTGTCAGTGAGTCCACCCTGTAAAGGGGGGTGGGTGTTGTGTAGTTCGAGCTGTCCTTCGCTCAAGAGAGCGTGTCACAAGAGAAAAATATAAGAAAAATAAAAAAAAATCGCAATGCAGAGACCCTTTTTTGTACAGACTCTATGTAGAGTCGATCTACTTGGTCCAGTGAATAGCTCTCACCGAGCCCTCTCAGATGAACCCAAACTCGATGCAGTTAGGCCAGGGGGTTCCGGAGATATCCCAACCTAAAGTTTTCGGTTTTTTACCAAAATAAAAAACCGGAAGTGGTTATAGAGGATTTCTCCGGCACCACCGGTCCAAAAACCTCGGTGTTTGGGCTCTCCGAACTTGGCTTGGTGAGACCAATTCACTGGAAAAGCTTTCAGCCTGAAAAATTTTAACTTCAGGAAAACGCCTGAAAATGGTCTCACCTTGTGCTCTGTGGCCTGCCAATATGACCAGTGAAAATCCCGGCCCTCTACGACTCTCCGTTTGGAAGTTATGGCTGTTTAAAAATTTCCAAAATGGCCGTAGTTCTGTCAAAGCCCTACTTTGACAACGGATAACTTCCTTCGGGAGAGTCGCAGATCCCCCGAGTTTGGGCTCAAATAACTTGGCCTGATCTCCACTGCCCGCTGAAACCCTTTTCAGGATCCTGAAATTTTGTTGCTTCAAACCGCCTGAAAACGTGGGGTAAGTGAGATGATACGGCCCTGAGCCTTAAACCAAAAACCGCGATCTCCCACGACCTCTGGTTAAGGAGTTCTGGCGGTTTGAAGTTAAACAAAATGGCCGCCGAACTGTCAAACGTCTTATTAAATCGCCTGTAACTTTTGAACCCTTCGTCACAGAAGGACGGGGTTTTGGACGTACAGCTCGGCGTCACTTCAGGTGTGTCATGAAAGTGGTTTCAGCGACAAAAAGTTTTTTGGCCTGAAATGGCCTGAAAAAGGTCCACACCTAAAATAGGCAGTATACCGTCAACCCCAAAGGAAATCCGAGAGTAATCGGACCAGCGGTTCCTGAGATATCGCGATATTAAATTTAAAACCTAAAAACCCAAATTTGCCAAATTTGCGAAAACAGCCAAATTGAAAGATTAGTGGCCCGTGTTTGGGCTTAAATGGGTCGCAACAGGTATATTAGACCCTGTCCCGGTGTCAAAATTATTAATTTACTATTTAATTTCGAATTAAGGCCGAAAAACACTAAAAAATCGATATCTCTGGTATCACTGGTCAGAAAATTCTGGAAAAAATGTTTAAAATAAGATAAAATAAGCCCCTACAATGTACAAAAATAAAACATACAAAAAACTAAAAACTAAGTGAAAAAATTTTGAAAAACTGAAAATCTTATAAAATATGTTATTATTTAAAAACTACTGTAACTAAAAATCTAAAACTTAGTGTCTCAATAGGGCCAATGAGCGCGCCACGGTTTCCGGTTGCAAAACTTCGATGTGGTGATTGGAACCGGTGATATTGAGGTCCAAAGTTTGTACCTTGTAATCCTTATATCAGGTCTCCCAGGTGTCCGAAAATTCCAAAAGTAGATGCACTCGCCTTATGTTTTGAAGGTCCGGGTTGATGCCAAATTTCGTGCCGCTATCTCCACTCCTTCAGCCTTTTCAGGACACGTGCTTTTTTGAAAATCCTGAATAACTCGCCAGGGCGCGATGTCAGGACGATAGTGAAAGGTCCAGATGGTCCGGAGCCACGATGTCCACTGAATTCCGGCAAAAAAGGAGGGGGTCGTCGATCTTGTTTTCGCAGCGTTATCGTTTTTGTTGAAAACGGTTTCCACTTAACCTCCAAAAGGACGGTTTTCAGTGCTTTTCACAGCACACCACAGCAATCCAGTTTGAACTTTAACTTTGTAAGGTGGGGGCAACTTATCTGCACGATCTGACACTTGTTTCATCAAAATCGGAGCACTTTTGACCACTTTTTGGAATTTTTAACTGCGGAGCGGCTTAAAAAACGATCCGACCACCACGGAGGCTCGGGGGGAACTCTGGTTAGGTTAGGTTAGGTTAGGTTAGGTTAGGTTAGGTTGGGGTTTTCCGCGGCGTGCGCTCTGGCCGGCACCCCTCCTTGGGAGTTGGAGGCATGGGTGCTCGCCAGAGTGTACGAGTGGACGGCGCGCCGGAAGGCGCTCGGGGAGCGCCCCGTCGCCGAAGAGCGGGAGGCCGTGCGGCGGGAGGCAAAGGATGCCATCGTCCTCCACTGGACGGAGGACCTCGCCGCCGCCGCCTTTGGCCGCCGGACGTTGGACGCGCTCGGTCCGGTTCTACAGAGCTGGCTCGAGCGGTCCCACGGTTTCCTCTCGTTCCGTCTGGTGCAGGTGTTATCCGGGCATGGCTGTTTCGGATCGCACCTTCACCGGATCGGGAGGGAGGCGACCCCGGCGTGCCACGACTGCGGCGCGCCGGAGGACACGGCGCAGCACACCCTCGAGGTGTGCCCGGCTTGGTCCGAGCCGCGCCGCAGCCTGACCGCGGTAATTGGACCAGACCTCTCGCTTCCCGGCGTCGTCAACGCCATGCTGGGGAGCGAGGAGGCCTGGGCAGCGGTCGCCTCCTTTTGCGAGGACGTAATCTCGCAAAAGGAGGAGGCGGAGCGCGCGCGGGAGGACGACCCTCTCGCTGCGCCGCTCCGCAGACGAAGAAGGGGTCGGAGAGGGCGCCGTCCTCTCCCTCCTCATGGTGGCGACGGGCGGGCGACAGGCACGGGGGTGCCTTCGCCCGCATTGCACCCGTCACCACCTCCGTCAGTCATTCCCGGGCCCCTGTGAGGGGCCCGCCATGAAGGGCAATCGTCGGCGGAGGACTGGACGTAAAGGCTATGCCGGTTTCCCAGTCCCCCGCCACTCGGACGAAGCGGGAATGTCGCTGGGTCGTTTTAGTGGGTATACCGGGTCAGACCCGGGGAGTCCCACATACCCCTCTCATCCCCCGATGGGAGGGTATGCGTAATGCATTTTTTCCCAGCGTCAAAAAAAAAAAAAAAAAAAAAAAAAAAAGGTTAGGTTGGGGGACCACCCCACAGTGCTTGCGTCCACGTCGCGTCCCCTGGAAACGACCCAGTTCTGACCACCGTAACGGAGTGGCAGACTGGGTTGGCCAAAGTGCACTGTGATCTCGTTGCGATTTTATCTTGCCTTGTGTAAACGAACTGTCGGAGACTACCATGTCTAAACTCACGCGTAGCGCCTCCGGGCGATTTTTAAAGACCAAAGGCCCTTCTCAGGGCCAGCCTAAAGGCCCTTCTCAGGGCCAACCTCAGGGCCCTTCTCAGGGCCAACCAAAAGGCCCTTCTCAGGGCCAACTCCCAGGCCCTTCTCAGGGCCAACCTAAAGGCCCTTCTCAGGGCCAACCCAAAGGCCCTTCTCAGGGCCAACCCAAAGGCCCTTCTCAGGGCCAACCAAAAGGCTCTTCTCAGGGCCAACCTGACGCTCTGGCGTCAGAGGCTAGCCGCGCGCCGTCTGCGGCTGGCTTCTTGGCGGACGAGTCCGACAACGACTCACTGTTTAGTGTGTCGGACGCGAACGATTCTCGGTCGCGAAAGCGGGTCCACCTGAGCGGTGGGTCCGAAGGTTCCCAGGCCTCGGGGTCGAAGGCCAAAAAGCCGACGACCAAGGCCGCCGATACCCATAACGTTGGGCTTGCGGACGCCCAACGCCAGTTGGACCTGGCCCGGCGAGCGCAGCTCCAGCAGGACCTGGAGGAGAGGGTGGCCGCAAAGGAGAAGCGGGCGCACGTTGCCCGGGCCAAGTCCGGGTACGGTGCGTCTCGCGTCCTGTACGCGGACCACTCTCTTGAGGAGCTGGAGAAAATGGCGGAGGAGGACGAGGAGGAGATCGTGGAGGTCGCCTCTAAGTCCTCCAACCTAAAGGGGACCTTCCAGAAGGCCCTCAAGAGCCGGGCCGCGAGCATGCGCGGTGTCGTCGCGGAGCTGGTGCGTCGCAAGGCCACCGACGAGACGCGGCAACTGCAGGCGAAGGTCGATCGCCTACAGTTGGAGGTCAGCCAGCTTCATCAGAAGCTGGCTGAAGCCACGGCCCGGCCTCAAGAGGCCCGGACAAGCCCTGCGGCAGAAGGCCCATCCTCCAACCTTGAGGATATCATCCGCAAGGTTGTGATGGAGGAGAGGGCCTTCACAAGGGCCTGCTTAGCGGGCATAGAGGACCGGCTCTTGCCGGAAAAGCGCCTCCGACCGCCGCTTGCGGCGGATAAGAGGCAGCCAAGCGAGCCAGGGCCGTCCTCCTCCCAGGCGGAAGACACTCTTCTCCCTGCCACCACCCCGTCCAACGAGTGGACGGATGTGGTACGTAGGGGGAAGGGCAGGGGCAAGAAGTCGGCGAAGGCCGTACCTGCCGTCCCCGCCACTACCGCTCCCAGTCGGTCGCAGACGACCGGCAAGGGTGCAGGGAAGGGGAAAAGAAAGGGAAAGGGGAAACTAGTCCCCCCAAAAACCGCTGCCGTCGTGGTGACACTCACCGCGGAGGCGGCGGAGCGTGGGGAGACGTACGCGTCCGTCTTGGTGCGGGCGCGTGCCAATGTGTGATACGAGTACTTGCACTCATCGCATACAGACGTGCACATCAATGCAGTATTCAATTAAATAAATTAACGCTTGCATTAAATTTTGACCCAGTTTCAGTGTATTAGCTTGATATAATAAAACAACATAGTGAGCGGTTTTAACGCAGAATAATGGACTGACTGGATTATAAAATAGTTGTAATATAATCTGAAAAATGGCCAGCAGCCCCTTCAATCGAAGTGGGATGACGCCACGCAGCCCTCCGTCGACACCAACACCAAGACCACCTCAACAACCAAAGCAGCACCAAGAGGAAGCCGTTGAACCAGTCAGTACTGCAGAAATTCAGAACTGGCTGGGGACCATTGAGGACCACCTGAATGAGGTATTTTGCATTGCTTCTGAAGGAAAACTCAATTCTGAACAGAAGCAAAGAATTGGAAATCTCTGCCGAAAAGTTAGCCATGGTGTTTCTCAATTAGCTGTCCAATACCAGTCGCTGAAATCAAGAGCCCTACAAACCCATACCGCCTTAAAAACTATGACCGAAGCTCGAGACCTAGCGGACTGTCTAGCAGAGATGAACCGCACGATTCAGGAGTCCTGTACGAGGCAGGGAGCAGCATCTACATCTTTTGCCGATATGGTTAAGAAGGGATCTAGCAGTTTTATTCGCCCTAATAATCTTAGCTCTGTAGCGATTTTCCCATGCGACAATACCAAGACCAGTGACGAAACCAAGAACATGGTACAAAAAATCGTATGCCCTGGAGAAATGAAGCTGAAAGTACGAGGCGTACGTAAAATAGGAAAAGGAGGACTTATTATCAGCACTGAGACTAAGGATGACCTAGATAAACTGAAGCAAACAGTTCAAATCGCTTCGTCAGGCCTTACCGTCGACGAACCCCGGAAGCGCAAACCTCGCATTATTGTACTAGGAGTTCCCGCATCAATGGCCGAAAATGAGGTTTATAAATGTATTTACGACCAGAACATAACGGACAAACTGCCTATGACCCTAGAAACATTTATGACATCAATTAAACTAAGCCACAAATCTGGTAGGAAAGACGCTGAGACCTGTAATTATATTATAGAAGTTTCAGCCATCATTCGTAAGGCCCTCATCACGCAGGACAGATTATTTATAAATTGGACGTCCTGCCCGGTACGAGACTTTACTCTAGTAACGAGATGTTACAAGTGCCAGCAGTACGGTCATGCATCAAAGACATGCAAGGTCACTGTCTCGACTTGTGGCCATTGCGGTGAAGAAGGACACTCTAGTCAAGACTGCGCAAAAAAAGCCGATGTTCCAAAATGTGCTACATGCATGCGCTTTAAAAAACAGGCCAACCATAAGACGGGAGATGCAGCATGTCCAGCTAAACTTGCAGCCGAATACAGGTATATCAACTCGATTGATTATGAAGGCGCCTAAGAGCGCCACATATTTGTTTAAATCTTAGACGTAATTTATTGTTTGTTATTTTTAAGTAGAATGGATATTAATTTAATTACCGAAATAGATAACTCACTTGTAACCGACTCAAAGTCATGTGAGGTTGAGGACTGCAATCAATATCTTTCCCAGTATCAAAAGTCACTAACCATACTAACCCAAAACATACGAAGTATTTATAAGAACATATATAGCTTTAACATTTTTCTTCATAGACTTAACTTTAATTGTGATATTATGGTTCTAACAGAATGTTGGCTATCGAAGCACCACGATAACCTCCCGGTAATACCAGGATACAACTTATTGTACACTAAAATCAACCACACTCAAAATGATGGTGTCGTTGTATTTGCTAAGGAATCATTAAAGGTCAAAGTCGAAGAACCTGATCTACAAAATTGTATGAGTAACTGCCTTATCATCAAAATTGGTACAACCACAGCGATAATTGCTTTGTATAGATCCCCTTCCGCAAGAAACCTAACCTCTTTCCACAGTTCCCTAAACCAGATCTTTCAATCACTTAGCCCATTTAATAATGTAATACTAACAGGTGACATTAATATTAACATTAGCTCTGAAAACTGCGACGCAGGGACACAAGATTACCTAAACATCTGCTCATACCATGGTTTACTGCCTGCTCACACATTGCCTACTCATCAGAGCGGCTCTTGCCTCGACCACATGATGATCAAAACCACTTATTCATTTATTACGCTTGTTACTAACTCAACAATAACCGACCACCATTCTGTCTTACTAGCCGTAAATTCAACGCTGCCTAAGCAAAATCGCCCCCAAACAAAATCCAAATTAAACATTAAAAAACTCGAATATGATTTACGCAACATTGATTATAGCCTAGTTTACAATACTGCTGACGCTAATTCGGCTTTATCGTACTTAATAAAACATGTCCAGCAAGCAATATTGCGTAATACGTCAGTTGTGTCTATAAATAAACGTCTTCATAATATTAAACCTTGGATTACTCCTGGACTAATTCGGTGCATAAGGCACAGAGATAAACTTCATCAGAGTACTAAGAAATTCCCTGATAATTTAATAATTCTAAACACCTATAAAAGATACAGGAATTTCTGTAACAATCTCTTAAAAAAGCTTAAAAATAATTACGATAAAAATGAATTAAATAAAGCAGGCAACAATACCAAGCAAATCTGGAAGCATATTAAAAACGTTACACACATGACTAAACAACGTGAATCAAATTCGAGGTTGCTGCATACTAATCCTTCACCACTCTTATCAGCTAACAAAGTAAATAACTTTTTTGTTAATGTCGGGAAAACTTTGGCCGAACAGATTCCGAAACATTGCGCTCATCATTCTTTCCAAAAACTGAACAACAGCTGCAACCTGAAGTCATTTGCAATGCTGGATACTGACGAAAGTGAAATATCCCGAATAATTTCTGGTCTTAAAGATGACTGTGCAGTTGGATGGGATAATATAAGCAACAGGATCCTTAAACGCTTTAAGCATGTATTGACACCTCCCCTAACGCATATTTTTCGAATCTGTCTTTCCAAAGGAATTTTCCCTAACTGTCTAAAAAAGGCTGTTGTTATCCCTATATATAAATCTGGAGACCGGGACTTGGTTAATAACTATAGGCCAATATCATTACTCCCTTCAATCTCAAAAATACTAGAGAAAATTATAAACAGCAGACTAGTTAGCTTCCTGGAAAAAAACAACATCTTGTCACCGGCGCAATTTGGTTTTAGAGCCAAATTATCCACAGCCGATGCGGTGCATCACCTTACCAATTATGTCTCAGAAGAGCTGGGCAAAGGCAACCAGGTCATGGGAGTCTTCCTTGATTTAGCGAAAGCTTTTGACACTGTCTCTGTTTCTGTGCTTCTGAGGAAATTAGAGGCCATAGGGATAAGGGGCACGCCTCTGACATTACTTGCTGACTATTTAAACAATCGATACCAGTGTGTTAGGATCGACAATTTTACGAGCGATGAGCAGAAAAATACTGGATTTGGTGTTCCCCAGGGGAGTATATTGGGCCCTACCCTTTTCCTGGTTTATATTAACGATCTGTGTGACCTAAATATCAAGCACGGCAAAATCATATCATATGCTGACGACACGGCGCTAATATTTTCTGCTGAAAACAGTACCGAACTGTTTGAAAACGCTCAACTTGGCTTTAATACTGTGACTAATTGGCTTCAAAGCAATTTACTAACACTAAATGCTGACAAGACAAAATACATCCACTTCTCCATGCGCAAGCCTCACACAGCTAACTTCCATGTATATGCCCATCAATGTGATAATCGGTCAGTCAACATGTGCAATTGTCCTTCTATCCTCAAAACCAGTAATATTAAATACTTAGGGGTTATAATAGACGACACACTCTCTTTTAGGTATCATATTGAAAGTCTGGTTAAAAGAGTGCGCAAATTAATATTTGTATTTAAAAAAATACGAACTTTTGCAGATCCTAAATTAATCACACAAGTTTATTTCGCGCTCTGTCAATCTATAATTAATTACTGTATTATTTCATGGGGAGGCGCATCAAAAACTATCCTGCTCCCCCTCGAAAGAGCTCAAAGAGCAATTTTAAAGGTAGCGAATTTCCATCCCTTTTACTTTCCCACAGATCAGCTGTATAAATCCTGCAACGTGCTGACTGTGCGCCAGCTATTCATTATGCACTTAGTATTAAAACAGCACACCATGCTCACGTACAATGCTGACAATACTAACAAGAGACGGAATGATATGGTATGCATTTCTAAAGCAACCTCCAAACATGTTTTCGTGGAAAGATTCTTTACATTTTTAGGCCCATTTCTGTACAATAGATTAAATAGAAAACTAAGTATTTATAAGTTGAACTATTTTAGCTGTAAAAAGACTATTATTACTTTTTTACAACCCATAACCTATGCACAGACAGAAGATTTACTTGTTGTCTGCAAGTAAACAGCTGACATGTTTGTTTGTTTTGTTTTCTATGTAAGTCGTAATTTTAGTAATTTACTTTTATATTTCCTTTAATGTTAATTTATTTATTTTAAGTAGGTATTTATGCACTTTCTAGCCTGAAACACAGGTTCCACCTAGTTCAGGCAATAAGCAACAGTGCCCTATTTTAATTGTTATGATACTTAATTGTAAATGTGCCCCTTTTGATAAATAAACGATTATTATTATTATTATTATTATTATTATTATAATGCCGATCCCACCCAACTGGGGATCGGCAGCGTGTCTTGCCGGCGGACACAAGCCGGGGCTCGAATCTTCGAGTTCCCGGGGGCCGAGGGGAGTGCCCACGCTGACCTATTTGCAGCCAAGCTGCAGGAGGTCATCGCGGACTCGGCGAAGGTGGCCCGACCGGTGAAGTCAGCGGCCATCGAGGTGACGGAGCTCGACGACTCCGTCACCAAGGAGGAGGTGGTTGCGGCGGTCGCAGCGGTAGGGGGCTGTGGCGCCGCGGCGGTCCAAGGCCGGGACATAAGACCCGGACGCGGCGGCATGGGCACCATCCGCCTCGAGTGCCCAATCGCCGCTGCCAAAGCCGTCCTTGCCAAGGGACGGCTCACAGTTGGCTTCAGCTCGGGTGCAGTCCGGGCACTCGAGGACCAGCCTCTGCGGTGTTTCCGGTGCTTCGGCATCGGGCACACCCGGCCCATGTGTCCGTCCACGGTGGATAGGACGGACACGTGCTACCGCTGCGGCAAGAACGGCCACAAAGCCGTATCTTGTGAGGCCGCCACGCCACACTGTGCGGTGTGTGCCGCCAGTGGCCGCCTAGCAGGCCACGTAATGAAGGGGAGGAACTGCAATCCTCCCCCTAAGCGTGGCAAAGCGCTGGCGCCGACCACGCCTGCTGCTGCTGCCGCTGACCCCGTCGTTCCTGCGGCGGCTGCGGAGGGGGGTGCGATGTCCGACTGATGGATAGGGTCGAACATCGCATCCTCCAGGCGAACACCAACCACTGCAGGGCAGCCCAGGATCTGCTGATGCAGACCATGGCTGAGTGGTTGGTGGACTTGGCGGTGGTCGCCGAACCCTACTCGGTCCCTGGCCGTTGGCTGGGCGACCGGGACGGCTTGGTGGCGTTGGTGGCGCGGTCTTCCACGGACTCCCCTCCCCTCTCGCTCTTAGAGAGGGGACCGGGATACGTGGCCGCCGCCTGGGGAGACATGGCCCTGGTGGGGGTCTATTTCTCCCCAAACCGCCCTCTCTCGGACTTTGAGGATTTCCTCGAGATCCTCACCGCAGTCAAAGGGAGGGCGGCGCCACGCCAAGTTCTGGTGTTGGGCGACCTGAACGCCAAGTCGGCGGCCTGGGGCAACCCGGCCGCGGGTTGCAACGTCCGGGGACGCGCCGTCGAATTTTGGGCGGCCTCATGCGGTGTGTCCCTCCTCAACAGGGGGGCGGTCCACACGTGTGTGCGGCAACAGGGTGGGTCGGTGGTGGACGTCTCGTTTGCCACCCCCGCGCTAGCCGCCCGCGTCGTCAGCTGGCGGGTGGAGATGGTGGAGACGTTGTCGGACCACCGATATGTGCGGTTCGACATCTCCACCCAGCAGGGGGGGAGGGGGATGACCCGTGCTGGGCAATCCCCCTTTCCGCGGTGGGCACTCACCCGCCTGGACCGGGAGGCAGCCAAGGAGGCGGCCTTCCTCCAGGACTGGCTGTCGCCCCCTGTCGAGGGCCTGGACGTGGACGCCGCTGCGGTCCAGCTCAGGGGGTCCCTGACCGAGGTGTGCAATTCCAGCATGCCTCGGTCTCGCCGCCCGCCTCCCCGTCGTGCCGTCTATTGGTGGACGGAGGAGCTGGAGGGACTCCGGGCCACCTGCGTGGCGGCCAGAAGGGCCTACACGCGGAGCCGACGGCGCAGCGCCCAAAACCGAGACCGGGCAGAAGAGGACCGCCTATACGCCTCTTACCGAGAGGCGACGACGGCCCTCAAGTCTGCAATGGGCGCTGCACAAGACTCGGCGAGAGCCGAGATGTTGGAGGGTCTCGACAGGGACCCCTATGGGAGACCATACAAGGTGGCGCGGAACCAGCTACGCCCCTATGGTCCCCCACTGTCGGAGACCCTCGATCCACCGTTGCTGGATGGGGTGGTCCGGTCCCTGTTTCCGCGCAGGACCGACTTCACCCCACCAACGATGGATCCCCCGCAAGGGGCGGTTACGCCGGAGGAGGAGGACGTCCCCCCGGTGACGGTGGCGGAGTTATACGCGGGGGTGCTCAGCCTCCGAGCAAAAAAGACGGCCCCCGGACCAGACGGCGTCCCCGCACGGGTGCTGGCGATCGCCGCCTCCGGCATGGAGGACAGGTTTCGGGACCTCTTCAGCGCGTGCTTTACGGCTGGGAGGTTCCCGAAACTGTGGAAGGAGGGGCAGTTATGCCTCCTCCGAAAGGAGGGCCGCCCGCTGGACTCCCCCTCGGCATACCGGCCCGTCGTCCTGCTCGATGAGGTCGGTAAACTGTTCGAGGGGATTGTCGCCTCCCGGCTTGATAGCCATTTGCGGGGGGTGGGGCCGGATCTGTCGGACGCCCAATTCGGCTTCCGTCGAGGGCGTTCGACGATCGACGCACTGGCCCTACTCAAGGGCCAGGTGAAGGAGGCGGTGGAGGCGGGGGACGGAGTGCTGGCGGTGTCGTTCGACATTGCCAACGCCTTCAACTCCGTCCCCCACTCGACGATATTGGAGGCGCTCCGGTATCACGGAGTGCCCCAATACCTGCGGGACCTCCTGGCCAGCTACCTGGAGGACCGAGAAGTCCTCCTAGTGGACAAGACGGCCACGGTGAGGCGGTACGGCGCAGAGTCCGGTGTTCCGCAGGGGTCGGTGCTTGGCCCTCCCTTGTGGAACATCGGGTTCAACTGGCTCCTGCGCGGAGCCCTCCTCCAGGGCACGAGTGTCATCTGCTACGCGGATGACACTCTCCTCACTGCCCGGGGGAGGAACTTTGCTGACGCGGCCTGTCTGGCCTCGGCTGGCGGATCCTTGGTTGCAGAGAGGATCCGCCGCCTGGGATTGAAGGTGGCGCTGCACAAGACCGAGGCCGTGTTCTTTCGCGGACCTCGGCAGCGCTGCCCTCCCGACGCCCACATAATTGTGGAGGGCGTCAGGATAGGGGTCCAGCCCCAGATGAAGTATCTGGGGCTGGTACTAGACGACAGGTGGCGCTTCGGCCCGCATTTCAGCGGGCTGTCGACGCGCCTGCTGAAGTCCGCGGACGCCCTCTCGTGGCTCCTCCCGAACCTGGGGGGGCCCAAGGCGAAATGCCGGCGCCTGTATGCCGGCATCTTGCGAAGTATGGCCCTATACGGGGCCCCCATCTGGGCGGACTCCCTCCACAGGAGGGAGAATGCGACCGCCATCCGCAGGCCCCAAAGGGCCATTGCACAGCGGGTGGCGAGGGCCTACTGCTCGGTGGGCTTTTCCGCGGCATGCGCTCTGGCCGGCACCCCTCCTTGGGAGTTGGAGGCATGGGTGCTCGCCAGAGTGTACGAGTGGACGGCGCGCCGGAAGGCGCTCGGGGAGCGCCCCGTCGCCGAAGAGCGGGAGGCCGTGCGGCGGGAGGCAAAGGATGCCATCGTCCTCCACTGGACGGAGGACCTCGCCGCCGCCGCCTTTGGCCGCCGGACGTTGGACGCGCTCGGTCCGGTTCTACGGAGCTGGCTCGAGCGGTCCCACGGTTTCCTCTCGTTCCGTCTGGTGCAGGTGTTGTCCGGCCATGGCTGTTTCGGAACGCACCTTCACCGGATCGGGAGGGAGGAGACCCCGGCGTGCCACGACTGCGGCGCGCCGGAGGACACGGCGCAGCACACCCTCGAGGTGTGCTCGGCTTGGTCCGAGCCGCGCCGCAGCCTGACCGCGGAAATTGGACCAGACCTCTCGCTTCCCGGCGTCGTCAACGCCATGCTGGGGAGCGAGGAGGCCTGGGCAGCGGTCGCCTCCTTTTGCGAGGACGTAATCTCGCAAAAGGAGGAGGCGGAGCGCGAGCGGGAGGACGACCCTCTCGCTGCGCCGCTCCGCAGACGAAGAAGGGGTCGGCGAGGGCGCCGTCCTCTCCCTCCTCCTGGTGGCGACGGGCGGGCGACAGGCACGGGGGTACCTTCGCCCGCATTGCACCCGTCACCACCTTCGTCGAACATTCCCGGGCCCCGGTGAGGGGCCCGCCATGAAGGGCAATCGTCGGCGGAGGACTGGACGTAAAGGCTATGCCGGTTTCCCAGTCCCCCGCCACTCGGACGAAGCGGGAATGTCGCTGGGTCGTTTTAGTGGGTATACCGGGTCAGACCCGGGGAGTCCCACATACCCCTCTCATCCCCCGATGGGAGGGTATGCGTAATGCATTTTTTCCCAGCGATAAAAAAAAAAAAAAAAAAAAAAAAAGGTTAGGTTAGGTTAGGTTAGGTTAGGTTAGGTTTTTTTTTTTTTTTTTTTTTTTTTTTTTTTGTTTGGGCAGGAGTGGGAAATCCCCGCGGACACCTCGACTATCCCACAGGAATTTCTCTTGTGAGACAGTCGAGGTAGTGCCGGACTCGAACCGGCTAAAAACCACTCCTGCCTAGCCAGTGTCCCTCTGACATGGGGATCAGAGCCCTTTTTATCTAGGTTTTCGCTTGTTTTGCGACTGATTGGTAGAAGGCCGAGGAGACCATACTCTTCCACTTTTTTGTTATCTTTAGTGAAATTTCTATTTATTTATATAATAATTTTGAATAGTTGCTTTGTTTTTGTTACTTTACGCTATTTAAAAAAAAAAAAAATAACAATTTTATTTTTATCAATTAAAAATATTAACCATTTTCTTAACAATTTTTCTGTTATCTATCGTTAACCCTAATTTGTATGCCCTTTTAATTTATAATCTGCGCTTATGTTTGACTGCTTCTTTAACTATATTTATTTATTCTTCCTGTTTAATAATATCTTAGACATATAATTATTATATGTGATATTATTTACCTATAACTACTGAAAATATTTTGAAGCCTAAATGAAATGTTTTATTTTTAAAAAAGAAAAATATTACAAACAACTTTTCGAAACGACGGCAGAATTCGTCGCCCAGTCTGACAGAGCTTGACGATTCCACTAGAGTTGACTTACGGTCCAGTATAATTCCAGCCACTTTCTTATGAAAGTGACTCCAATTAACGTTCTCCATTAAGCCAACCCCAGTGGTTCGCTCAATGCGTCTGCAATCTGGCTGTGTCAGACCGGTCATCGCTATGTACGTGGAAGTGGGCGCATCGACAACTTTAGCAATATGCTATAGATGCTCGTGCGAATGCGTCCCACTTCCTACGTATTGGGCATAACTCACTGAACGCATTGTGCGAGTGTTCCCCCAGCTTGGCTCTGGTGCAGTTTACGCATACCGCTGCTTCGACCCTGTGCTTGTCTGGGCAGTCCACTCTAAGATGTGGACCGCCGCAGTGGCAGCACAGGTCGGCCGTCTCCGTACACAGGCGCTTGCCGTGGCCGTACGAAAGACAGCGGGTGCACTGCACCAGAGGCGTCTGATCCTCGACGCGCACTCTCTGGAGGTCAATACGGAGCTTGCCTCCTTCGAGTGCCCTCCTCCAGATAGCTGGGGTAACACTCAGCACAATGCTACTCACGTGCGGGTTACGCGACTTTTTTCTAAACTTTATGGAAATTTTCTGTTCCTCGTCATCGAGGCCGTGAAAGATCTCCCGGTTCTGGTTCTTAAGGGCTCTGAGCACTTCTTCATCGCTGTGTACTAACAGCACGTCCCTAAGAACCAGAAGTGGGTTTCGGTTTTTCACTTCCTCGACGACGAGGTTCTCCCCGGCCTTCTCCAATCGCGCTTTTAATTTTCTCCTCTCCTCCGTCGTTGCGCACCCCATGATGACCTTCTGGTCTTTGGCCTTGCGGACCCTTTCGACACGCACCCATCCCTCCTTCGCGTCCACTGCTTTCCTCACTCTTTCGAGGATTTCGTCCCCCGTATCCATCTCCTCAGTGGAGGAGACAACCACGGAGTGCAGCGTCGTTCGCTGCGGAGCCTGGGCCCCGGTGTAGCTGTTACTGACGGCTGCTTTGCTCGCGTAGGTTGTCTCCTCCACCCTATCCTTGCTGGCCAGACTGTCTCGGAGTGCATCGAGTTTCTGTGAGTTCTCTCTTAACTCCGAGATGTGCTCTTTTAAGCTGCTTAGGAGCTCAGTCTGGCCAGCCAGAACCTCGGAGGAAATTGGATGGGGACTACGGTCAGCAGTGGGCGCGGGATCGGGTATGGCGATGGGTGCGGAAGGGGCCTTATCTCGCTCGGACTCCTTGACCAGCTCATAAAGTCTGTTTATAGCTTCAAGCACCGCAGTCTTGATCTCGGCCTTGAGGTTGCGAGAGTTGCCTAGATTAAGCTTAGCCTTATTTAGGCAAGCTCTCGCCTCCTCGGTGCGACTGCGGCACTTAGCCTCAGGCTTTACGAGCGGTCTCGAGGCATCGATAGCAGCTCGTCGCGTCCCCGGAGTGGCAGGGCCTCCCTGCGGCGCAGGAGTCTCGTCTCCGAAGGAGATTCTCCTCCTCGCGGCCACAGACGAAGGCACCGCTTCCTCCGCCGATCGCGGCGAGCCACTAGAGCCTGGAGCCCTCACGGTGCTGGATGGGGTGCGGAACATTCTCAAATTAAGGAGTAAGTGTTGTCAGAACTGACTCCTGTAAAGAGGGAGTCAGAACGATCTACTCAGGAGGAGAGACTTCAAGAATGGACACTGGACTTAACTGTGTCCCTGTAAAGGGGGGTACACAGAAAATAATACAATAAATATAATAAATCACTTGAAAATTTAAAAAAAAAAACAATGGTAAATAATTATAAAAATATGTCAATGCTTGTAGGTATAGCCTCTGCAGACTCGGTCAAATATGGTAAAAATAAGTCAAAAATCCCTAAAAACAATAAAAATCGCTTACAAAAGTAAATCCTTACAATTTGCCAAAAATAAAATTTTGCCTAAAATCCCACGTCTACCTTCCTATATACCAGAGGGCGGGTGGGTGGGCAAAATTTTTTCGAGCAAGGGGCGCGTGCGAGGTGTCCAGAGACGCGTCTCCGCGCGGGCTAGCGATATATGGAATAAAACGTGGTAGGTGCCGAACAAAAATTTTGACTTTTGGTCAAAAAACCAGTTTTCGAAAGAAAAAATTTGGAATTTCACCCCACAACCTGGAGACCGGGACACGGAACGTGGACCAGAATTCAGGGAAGAAGGGTGAGGACTATTGCAACTATAATCTAATTTAAAATGTAGAAGAAAATTTGGAAAAACAATTAATTTTAAGGGATTTCTCTGAAAATAAGGGATGAAGTCCAGACGCGGGTGTAAAGTGCGCGCGTTATGGTCAGAACACAGGCGGACGCCTATTTTTGTCTAAAAAAGCCGAAAACAGCTTCAAAATCGCACGTCTAGAATAGAAGATATCAACCTGGTTAGGTTAGGTTAGGTTAGGTTAGGTTAGGTTGGGGGACCACCCCACAGTGCTTGCGTCCACGTCGCGTCCCCTGGAAACGACCCAGTTCTGACCACCGTAACGGAGTGGCAGACTGGGTTGGCCAAAGTGCACTGTGATCTCGTTGCGATTTTATCTTGCCTTGTGAAGTACGAACTGTCGGAGACTATGTCGAAACTTACGCGTAGCGCCTCCGGGCGATTTTTAAAGACCAAAGGCCCTTCTCAGGGCCAGCCTAAAGGCCCTTCTCAGGGCCAACCTCAGGGCCCTTCTCAGGGCCAACCAAAAGGCCCTTCTCAGGGCCAACTCCAAGGCCCTTCTCAGGGCCATCCTAAAGGCCCTTCTCAGGGCCAACCCAAAGGCCCTTCTCAGGGCCAACCAAAAGGCCCTTCTCAGGGCCAACTTGACGCTCCGGCGTCAGAGGCTAGCCGCGCGCCGTCTGCAGCTGGCTTCTTTGCGGACGAGTCCGACAACGACTCACTGTGTAGTGTGTCGGACACGAACGATTCTCGGTCGCGAAAGCGGGTCCACCTGAGCGGTGGGTCCGAAGGTTCCCAGGCCTCGGGGTCGAAGGCCAAAAAGCCGACGACCAAGGCCGCCGATACCCATAACGTTGGGCTTGCGGACGCCCAACGCCAGTTGGACCTGGCCCGGCGAGCGCAGCTCCAGCAGGACCTGGAGGAGAGGGTGGCCGCAAAGGAGAAGCGGGCGCACGTTGCCCGGGCCAAGTCCGGGTACGGTGCGTCTCGCGTCCTGTACGCGGACCACTCTCTTGAGGAGCTGGAGAAAATGGCGGAGGAGGACGAGGAGGAGATCGTGGAGGTCGCCTCTAAGTCCTCCAACCTAAAGGGGACCTTCCAGAAGGCCCTCAAGAGCCGGGCCGCGAGCATGCGCGGTGTCGTCGCGGAGCTGGTGCGTCGCAAGGCCACCGACGAGACGCGGCAACTGCAGGCGAAGGTCGATCGCCTACAGTTGGAGGTCAGCCAGCTTCATCAGAAGCTGGCTGAAGCCACGGCCCGGCCTCAAGAGGCCCGGACAAGCCCTGCGGCAGAAGGCCCATCCTCCAACCTTGAGGATATCATCCGCAAGGTTGTGATGGAGGAGAGGGCCTTCACAAGGGCCTGCTTAGCGGGCATAGAGGACCGGCTCTTGCCGGAAAAGCGCCTCCGACCGCCGCTTGCGGCGGATAAGAGGCAGCCAAGCGAGCCAGGGCCGTCCTCCTCCCAGGCGGAAGACACTCTTCTCCCTGCCACCACCCCGTCCAACGAGTGGACGGATGTGGTACGTAGGGGGAAGGGCAGGGGCAAAAAGTCGGCGAAGGCCGTACCTGCTGTCCCCGCCACTACCGCTCCCAGTCGGTCGCAGACGACCGGCAAGGGTGCAGGGAAGGGGAAAACAAAGGGAAAGGGGAAACTAGTCCCCCCAAAAACCGCTGCCGTCGTGGTGACACTCACCGCGGAGGCGGCGGAGCGTGGGGAGACGTACGCGTCCGTCTTGGTGCGGGCGCGTGCCAATGCCGATCCCACCCAACTGGGGATCGGCAGCGTGTCTTGCCGGCGGACACAAGCCGGGGCTCGAATCTTCGAGTTCCCGGGGGCCGAGGGGAGTGCCCACGCTGACCTATTTGCAGCCAAGCTGCAGGAGGTCATCGCGGACTCGGCGAAGGTGGCCCGACCGGTGAAGTCAGCGGCCATCGAGGTGACGGAGCTCGACGACTCCGTCACCAAGGAGGAGGTGGTTGCGGCGGTCGCAGCGGTAGGGGGCTGTGGCGCCGCGGCGGTCCAAGGCCGGGACATAAGACCCGGACGCGGCGGCATGGGCACCATCCGCCTCGAGTGCCCAATCGCCGCTGCCAAAGCCGTCCTTGCCAAGGGACGGCTCACAGTTGGCTTCAGCTCGGGTGCAGTCCGGGCACTCGAGGACCAGCCTCTGCGGTGTTTCCGGTGCTTCGGCATCGGACACACCCGGCCCATGTATCCGTCCACGGTGGATAGGACGGACACGTGCTACCGCTGCGGCAAGAACGGCCACAAAGCCGTATCTTGTGAGGCCGCCACGCCACACTGTGCGGTGTGTGCCGCCAGTGGCCGCCTAGCAGGCCACGTAATGAAGGGGAGGAACTGCAATCCTCCCCCTAAGCGTGGCAAAGCGCTGGCGCCGACCAGGCCTGCTGCTGCTGCCGCTAACTCCGTCGTTCCTGCGGCGGCTGCGGAGGGGGGTGCGATGTCCGACTGATGGATAGGGTCGAACATCGCATCCTCCAGGCGAACACCAACCACTGCAGGGCAGCCCAGGATCTGCTGATGCAGACCATGGCTGAGTGGTTGGTGGACTTGGCGGTGGTCGCCGAACCCTACTCGGTCCCTGGCCGTTGGCTGGGCGACCGGGACGGCTTGGTGGCGTTGGTGGCGCGGTCTTCCACGGACTCCCCTCCCCTCTCGCTCTTAGAGAGGGGACCGGGATACGTGGCCGCCGCCTGGGGGGACATGGCCCTGGTGGGGGTCTATTTCTCCCCAAACCGCCCTCTCTCGGACTTTGAGGATTTCCTCGAGATCCTCACTGCAGTCAAAAGGAGGGCGGCGCCACGCCAAGTTATGGTGTTGGGCGACCTGAACGCCAAGTCGGCGGCCTGGGGCAATCCGGCCGCTGGTTGCAACGTCCGGGGACGCGCCGTCGAGTTTTGGGCGGCCTCCTGCGGTGTGTCCCTCCTCAACAGGGGGGCAGTCCACACGTGTGTGCGGCAACAGGGTGGGTCGGTGGTGGACGTCTCGTTTGCCACCCCCGCGCTGGCCGCCCGCGTCGTCAACTGGCGGGTGGAGATGGTGGAGACGTTGTCGGATCACCGATATGTGCGGTTCGACATCTCCACCCAGCAGGGGGGGAGGGGGATGACCCGTGCTAGGCAATCTCCCTTCCCGCGGTGGGCACTCACCCGCCTGGACCGGGAGGCAGCCAAGGAGGCGGCCTTCCTCCAGGACTGGCTGTCGCCCCCTGTCGAGGGCCTGGACGTGGACGCCGCTGCGGTCCAGCTCAGGGAATCCCTGACCGAGGTGTGCAATTCCAGCATGCCTCGGTCTCGCCGCCCGCCTCCCCGTCGTGCCGTCTATTGGTGGACGGAGGAGCTGGAGGGACTCCGGGCCACCTGCGTGGCGGCCAGAAGGGCCTACACGCGGAGCCGACGGCGCAGCGCCCAAAACCGAGACCGGGCAGAAGAGGACCGCCTATACGCCTCTTACCGAGAGGCGACGACGGCCCTCAAGTCTGCAATGGGCGCTGCACAAGACTCGGCGAGAGCCGAGATGTTGGAGGGTCTCGACAGGGACCCCTATGGGAGACCATACAAGGCGGCGCGGAACCAGCTACGCCCCTATGGTCCCCCACTGTCGGAGACCCTCGATCCACCGTTGCTGGATGGGGTGGTCCGGTCCCTGTTTCCGCGCAGGACCGACTTCACCCCACCAACGATGGATCCCCCGCAAGGGGCGGCTTCGCCGGAGGAGGAGGAGGTCCCCCCGGTGACGGCGGCGGAGCTCTACGCGGGGCTACTCAGCCTCCGCGCGAAGAAGACGGCCCCCGGACCAGACGGCGTCCCTGCACGGGTGCTGGCGATCGCCGCCTCCGGCATGGAGGAAAGGTTTCGGGACCTCTTCAGCGCGTGCTTTACGGCTGGGAGGTTCCCGAAACTGTGGAAGGAGGGGCAGTTATGCCTCCTCCGAAAGGAGGGCCGCCCGGTGGACTCCCCCTCGGCATACCGGCCCATCGTCCTGCTCGATGAGGTCGGTAAGTTGTTCGAGGGGATTGTCGCCTCCCGGCTTGACAGCCATTTGCGAGGGGTAGGGCCGGATCTGTCGGACGCCCAATTCGGTTTCCGTCGAGGGCGTTCGACGATCGACGCGCTGGCCCTACTCAAGGGCCAGGTGAAGGAGGCGGTGGAGGCGGGGGACGGAGTGCTGGCGGTGTCGTTCGACATTGCCAACGCCTTCAACTCCGTCCCCCACTCGACGATATTGGAGGCGCTCCGGTATCACGGAGTGCCCCAATACCTGCGGGACCTCCTGGCCAGCTACTTGGAGGACCGAGAGGTCCTCCTCGTGGACAAGACGGCCACGGTGAGGCGGTACGGCGCAGAGTCCGGTGTTCCACAGGGGTCGGTGCTTGGGCCCCCCTTGTGGAACATCGGGTTCAACTGGCTCTTGCGGGGAGCCCTCCTCCAGGGCACGAGTGTCATTTGCTACGCGGATGACACTCTCCTCACTGCCCGGGGGAGGAACTTTGCCGACGCGGCCTGTCTGGCCTCGGCTGGCGGATCCTTGGTTGCAGAGAGGATCCGCCGCCTGGGATTGAAGGTGGCGCTGCACAAGACCGAGGCCGTGTTCTTTCGCGGACCTCGGCAGCGCTGCCCTCCCGACGCCCACATAATTGTGGAGGGCGTCAGGATAGGGGTCCAGCCCCAGATGAAGTATCTGGGGTTGGTGCTGGACGACAGGTGGCGCTTCGGCCCGCACTTCAGCGGGCTGTCGACGCGCCTATTGAAGGCCGCGGACGCCCTCTCGTGGCTCCTCCCGAACCTGGGGGGGCCCAAGGCGAAATGCCGGCGCCTGTATGCCGGCATCTTGCGGAGTATGGCCCTATACGGGGCCCCCATCTGGGCGGACTCCCTCCACAGGAGGGAGAATGCGACCGCCATCCGCAGGCCCCAAAGGGCCATTGCACAGCGGGTGGCGAGGGCCTACCGCTCGGTGGGCTTTTCCGCGGCATGCGCTCTGGCCGGCACCCCTCCTTGGGAGTTGGAGGCATGGGTGCTCGCCAGAGTGTACGAGTGGACGGCGCGCCGGAAGGCGCTCGGGGAGCGCCCCGTCGCCGAAGAGCGGGAGGCCGTGCGGCGGGAGCCAAAGGATGCCATCGTCCTCCACTGGACGGAGGACCTCGCCGCCGCCGCCTTTGGCCGCCGGACGTTGGACGCGCTCGGTCCGGTTCTACGGAGCTGGCTCGAGCGGTCCCACGGTTTCCTCTCGTTCCGTCTGGTGCAGGTGTTGTCCGGCCATGGCTGTTTCGGAACGCACCTTCACCGGATCGGGAGGGAGGAAACCCCGGCGTGCAACGACTGCGGCGCGCCGGAGGACACGGCGCAGCACACCCTCGAGGTGTGCCCGGCTTGGTCCGAGCCGCGCCGCAGCCTGACCGCGGTAATTGGACCAGACCTCTCGCTTCCCGGCGTCGTCAACGCCATGCTGGGGAGCGAGGAGGCCTGGGCAGCGGTCGCCTCCTTTTGCGAGGACGTAATCTCGCAAAAGGAGGAGGCGGAGCGCGCGCGGGAGGACGACCCTCTCGCTGCGCCGCTCCGCAGACGAAGAAGGGGTCGGAGAAGGCACCGTCCTCTCCCTCCTCTTGGTGGCGACGGGCGGGCGACAGGCACGGGGGTGCCTTCGCCCGCATTGCACCCGTCACCACCTTCGTCGAACATTCCCGGGCCCCTGTGAGGGGCCCGCCATGAAGGGCAATCGTCGGCGGAGGACTGGACGTAAAGGCTATGCCGGTTTCCCAGTCCCCCGCCACTCGGACGAAGCGGGAATGTCGCTGGGTCGTTTTAGTGGGTATACCGGGTCAGACCCGGGGAGTCCCACATACCCCTCTCATCCCCCGATGGGAGGGTATGCGTAATGCATTTTTTCCCAGCGTCAAAAAAAAAAAAAAAAAAAAAAAAAAAAAAGGTTAGGTTGGGGGACCACCCCACAGTGCTTGCGTCCACGTCGCGTCCCCTGGAAACGGCCCAGTTCTGACCACCGTAACGGAGTGGCAGACTGGGTACGGCCAAAGTGCACTGTGCTCTCGTAGCGATTATCTTGCCTTGAGAACTACGAGCTGTCGGAAAATGTCGAAAATAACGCGGAGCGCCTCCGGGCGAAAATCAAAAGGCCCTTCTGAGGGCCAACCCAAAGGCCCTTCTCAGGGCCAACCAAAAGGCCCTTCTCAGGGCCAACCCAAAGGCCCTTCTCAGGGCCAACCCCAAGGCCCTTCTCAGGGCCAACCCAAAGGTCCTTCTCAGGGCCAATCCAAAGGCCCTTCTCAGGGCCACCTAAAAGGCCCTTCTCAGGGCCACTCTGACGCTCCGGCGTCAGAAGCAAGCCGCGCGCCGTCTGCGGCTGGCTTCTTGGCGGACGAGTCGTCCGATAACGACTCGCTTTTTGGTATGTCGGATGCGAGCGGCTCTCGGTCGCGGAAGCGGGTCCACCTGAGCGGTGGGTCTGAGGGCTCCCAAGCCTCGGGGTCTAAGGCTAAAAAGCCAACGACCGTGGCTGCGGATACCCACAGCGTTGGGCTCGCGGACGCCCAACGCAAGCTGGACCTTGCCCGGCGAGCTCAGCTCCAGCAAGAGCTGGAGGAGAAAGTTGCCGCCAGGGAGAAGCGGGCGCACGTCGCCCGGGCAAAGTCCGGGTACGGTGCGTCCCGCGTTATATACGCGGACCACTCTTTAGAGGAGCTGGAAAGAATGGCGGACGAGGACGAGGAGGAGATCGTGGAGGTCGCCTCTAAGTCCTCCAACCTTAAGGGGACCTTCCAGAAGGCCCTCAAGAGCCGGGCGGCGAGCATGCGCGGTGTCGTCGCGGAGCTGGTGCGACGAAAAACCACCGAAGAGACGCGGCAACTGCAGGCGAAGGTGGATCGCCTGCAGTCGGAGGTCAGCCAGCTTCATCAGAAGCTGGCTGAAGCCACGGCCCAGCCACAACAGGCCCGGACGAGCCCTGCGGCAGAAGGCCCATCCTCCAACCTTGAGGATATCATCCGCAAGGTTGTCATGGAGGAGAGGGCCTTCACAAGGGCCTGCTTAGCGGGCATCGAGGACCGGCTCTTACCGGAGAAACGCCTCCGACCACCGCTTGCGGCGGATAAGAGGCAGCCGAGCGAGCCGGAGCCGTCCCCCTCCCAGGCGGTCGATGCCCTTCTCCCTGCCACCACCCCGTCCAACGAGTGGACGAACGTGGTCCGTAAGGGGAAGGGCAAAGGGAAAAAGTCGGCGACGGCTGTCCCTGCCGTCCCTGCCATCCCCGCAACCACTGCCCCCAGCCGGTCGCAGACGACCGGCAAGGGACAAGGGAAGGGGAAAGGAAGGGGAAGAGGGAAACTTGTCCCCCCAAAAACCGCAGCCGTCGTGGTGACGCTCACCGCGGAGGCTGCGGAGCGAGGGGAGACATACATGTCAGTTTTGGTGCGGGCGCGTGCCAATGCCGATCCCACCCAACTGGGGATCGGCAGCGTGTCTTGCCGGCGGACACAAGCGGGGGCTCGAATTTTCGAGTTCCCGGGGGCCGACGGGAGTGCCCATGCGGACCTCTTCGCAGCAAAGCTGCAGGAGGTCATCGCGGACTCGGCCAAGGTGGCCCGACCAGTCAAGTCGGCGGCCATTGAGGTGACGGAGCTCGACGACTCTGTCACCAAGGAGGAGGTGGTGGCGGCGGTCGCAGCGGTGGGGGGCTGTGGCGCCGCAGCGGTGCAAGGCCGGGACATAAGGCCCGGCCGCGGCGGCATGGGTACCATTCGCCTCGAGTGCCCAGTCGCCGCTGCCAAAGCCGTCCTTGCCAAGGGACGGCTGCTGGTCGGGTTTAGCTCGGGTGCAGTTCGGGCACTCGAGGACCAGCCTCTGCGGTGCTTCCGGTGCTTCGGCATCGGACACACCCGGCCCTTGTGTCCGTCCACGGTAGACAGGACGGACACGTGCTACCGCTGCGGCAAGAACGGCCACAAAGCCGTCTCTTGTGAGGCCGCCAAGCCACACTGTGCGGTGTGTGCCGCCAGTGGCCGCCCGGCAGGCCACATCATGAAGGGGAGGAACTGTAATCCTCCCCATAAGCGGGGCAAAGCGCAGGCGTCGAGCGGGCCTGCTGCTGCTGCTACTTGCTCCGCCGTTCCTGCGGCGGCTGCGGAGGGGGGTGCGATGTCCGACTGATGGATAGGGTCGAACATCGCATCCTTCAGGTGGTGCGGCCTTCCACTGACTCCCCTCCCCTCTCGCTCTTAGAGAGGGGACTGGGATACGTGGCCGCCGCGCGGGGAGACATGGCCCTGGTGGGGGTCTATTTCTCCCTAAACCACCCTGTCACGAAGCGCGAGCGGGAGGACGACCCTCTCGCTGCGCCGCTCCGTAGACGAAAAAGGGGTCGGAGAAGGCACCCTCCTCTCCCTCCTCATGGTGGCGACGGGCGGGCGACAGGCACGGGGGTGCCTTCGCCCGCATTGCACCCGTCACCACCTTCGTCTGTCATTCCCGGGCCCCTGTGAGGGGCCCGCCATGATGGGCAATCGTCGGCGGAGGACTGGACGTAAAGGCTATGCCGGTCTCCCAGTCCCCCGCCACTCGGACGAAGCGGGAATGTCGCTGGGTCGTTTTAGTGGGTATACCGGGTCAGACCCGGGGAGTCCCACATACCCCTCTCATCCCCCGATGGGAGGGTATGCGTAATGCATTTTTTCCCAGCGTCAAAAAAAAAAAAAAAAAAAAAAAGGTTAGGTTAGGTTAGGTTAGGTTTTTTTTTTTTTTTTTTTTTTTTTTTTTTTGTTTGGGCAGGAGTGGGAAATCCCCACGGACACCTCGACTATCTCACAGGAATTTCTCTTGTGAGACAGTCGAGGTAGTGCCGGACTCGAACCGGCTAAAAACCACTCCTGCCTAGCCAGTGTCCCTCTAACGTGGTGATCAGAGTCCTTAACATCTGTACTTTTTGTCTTGGCTACTTTTCTAGGTGGCCGGAGAGACCACATTATGTGCGGTTTGGATTTGCGTGTTATTTTGATCTGGAATATAAACAGCCTTTGTATTTAATTTTGTATGATTTGAAACTAAATGCTTTAATCATTTTACTATAAGTCTTGGTACTATGTTTTATTATTATCCCTATTTATTTTACTTTATTTTATTTATTTCCTCGCTTGTATTATATCTATAATAACCCTTTTATCTATGCCCTAACCCTCCGGTATATGTTATTGACGTACTTACTTTTTCGTGTTTTTAATTTCGTTACATTAATTTTTCTTGATGTTTTATTTGTGTGATATCTAAAATATATATTCATTATATAATTACATATCATTTTATTTCCAAAATCAAGATCAATAAAATTCATTGTTCTGTTTTTCCTACGTCTTTTACCAAATGGATTAGCACTCACAAACGCATTTCGGGTTTCGACACGACTTAACGTAACCACTAGAGCTGGCAACCCTTCCAGCATAACCTGAACCAGTTTCTTATAAAACAGGCTCAAGTTAATTTTTTGAGAATTGCCAGCGCCAGTGGCCGTCTCAACGGATCTGTTCTTTAGTTCGGCCGAATTGCTCTGAAATCTGTGCCTGGAAGTGGTCGCACCGCCAACTTTAGCAGTAAGCTATCGATGCTCTTGCGAATGCGTCCCACTTCCTTCGCACTGGGCATTCGTTGCTGAATGCGTTGTGCTCGGTGGCCCCTAGTTTTTCTCTGGTGCAGTTCACGCAAACCGCTGCTTTGCCGATCTGTCTATCCGGGCAATCTGCCCTAACGTGTGGCCCACCACAGTGGCTACACAGATCGGCTGGCTCCGTGCACAGGCGTTTCCCGTGCCCGTATGCCAAGCAGCGGGTGCACTGCACCAGAGGCGTCTGGTCCTCGACGCGTACTAGCTGGAGGTCGATGCGGAGTTTTCCCCCCTCAATCGCCCTCCTCCAGATCATAGGGGACACACCAAGCACAACGTGATTCGCATGCGGGTTTCGTGTTTTTCGTCTGTATTTTATTACAATCCTCTGTTCCTCATCGCCGAGCCCGTGAAATATCTCCCGGTTCTGATTCTTAAGGGCTCTGAGAATTTCCTCGTCACTGTGCATGAGTAGCACGTCCCTAAGA